>CM053037.1:21181780-21251780 GCA_028564925.1 Lithobates sylvaticus
GGGGGGAATAGTGCCCCATCATTGGTGTCCAGTGATGTAAGTAACTGATTTAAAATAAACAGTTACTTAACGCAGTTACTTTAGAGGGTAACGAGTAATCTAACTGATTACTTTTCCCCTCATGGTAACGCAGTTCCCATTGGGCGGCGTTACCGCAATTACATCTACTGTCACTAGATGGCAGTAGTGTAATTCCGGTGTCCTGCCGAAAAAGTTCCCCCGCAGGATAAGGACCCCCTGTAGTGCGCTTGCGCAGTACGAAGGACTACAGAGCTTCCGAAAATTGCCGAACCTAAACAGCTCTGAGTGAACTCTACACCGCGCAGGCGCAGTTAACATGTAATTGTACGAGGCGATGCCGCACGCTCCCGATGCTCGTGTTACTCTGCAAGGGGCGTCTATCGTGTAACTAAGGGGCGGGTCTAGTATTACTGTAACCAAAGGGCGCATTTATTATTATTGTTATATATCGAGCTCTGCCCATTAATTTAACATTCGCCCTCTTCTGTAGCCATCCGCCCCTTACACGATATAATAATAATAGACCCACCCCTTGCTTACACGCTATAACAGATCTGCCCCTTGGTTAGAGTAATAATAGAGCAGCCCCTTGGTTACACGATATAACAATAATAATAAATGAGCCACTTGGTTACAGTAATACTAGACCCGCCCCTTAGTTACACGTATAGAATATTAAAAAAAAAGTCAGTTACTTTGCTGCGTAACTAATTACTTTTCCAATGTAGTAACTGAGTTACTAACCCAATTACTTTTTGGGAGAAGTAATTTGTAACTTTTTTTTTTTAACAGATTCCCGACCGCCTCACGCGGTACGTCGGCAGAATGGCACGGCTAGGCAAAACCACGTACCGGTACGCGGCCCTTTAAAAGCCTAGCCGGTCGGGAGCTCCGTAACCCCGGCCGCGGGACCAGCGGACCCGATCGCCGCTGGTGTCCCGCGATCGGGTCACGGAGCTGAAGAACGGGGAGAGGTCTGTGTAAACAAACCTCTCCCCGCGCTTCCTACACTGCCTGTCAGTGATCGGCTGTTCCCTGTCATCGGGAAAGCCGATCAATGACGCCAGACGTAAATGTAAAAAAAACACACACACGTCACAGCCCATAACCCCTCCCCTCCCCCTAGTGGTTAACTCTTTCACTGCCACTGTCATTTATACAGGAATCATTGCATTTAAATAGCATTGATTGCTGTATAAATGACAACGGTCCGCCATAATGTCGCAGTCACAATAAAAATCGCTGATCGCCGCCATTACTAGTAAAAAAAAAAAATATTAATAAAAATGCTATAAAACTATCCCCTATTTTGTAAACGCTATAACTTTTGAGCAAACCAATCAATAATCGCTAATTGCGATTTTTTTTTACAAAAAATATGTAGAAGAATACGTATCGGCCTAAACTGAGGAAAGAAAAATTTTTTTATATATTTTTTGGGGATATTTATTATAGCAAAAAGCAAAAAATATTGCATTTTTTTCAAAATTGTCGCTCTGTTTTTGTTTATAGCGTAAAAAATAAAAACCGCAGGGCGATCAAATACCACCAAATTTGTGGGGGAAAAAAAGACGTCAATTTTGTTTGGGAGCCACGTCGCACGACCGCGCAATTGTCAGTTAAAGCGACGCAGTGCCGAATCGCAAAAAGGGGCCTGGTCCTTTGGCTGCAAATTGGTCCGGGGCTGAAGTGGTTAAAGTAAGATGACCAACACTGTTGGTGTCAGCGGGAGGAATAGTGCCCCATCATTGGTGTCAGGGGGGAATATTGCCCCATTGTTGATGTCAGTGGAAGGAAAAATGCCCCAAGGGCCGGATAAAGGAGCAAAGGGCCCCCGGGGCGCAGTTCGGAGACCCCTGGCCTATGAGAAGGATCTCTAGGGGTGTAACAATGTAAGAAGGGCGGAGTCCCCCTATAAACGTACCTCCAGACAGTTTAGTTTTCAAGCCGCCACCTTACGACTTCCCCCGACAACCAAAATCCCTCCCCCTCCGTCACCATGGAAACAACCCTTCTTCTACAGTTCTCATCATTTCATCCACTTTTCCCGCCAAAAATAATCCAAGTAAGCGGAGAAATCTTAAAGCGGAACTCCAGACAACTTTTCTAGTTTTGAGGAGAGTAGGGGAGGGGGGAGGAGGGGGGTTGTGGCCTGTCAGGTGTTTATTTTACTTGTGCCTTTCCAGGTGCCTTTTAAACCTAAGTGAAAATTATAATTTAAAGCGGAGTTCCGCCTAATTTCTTTTTTTTTTTTTAAGTCAGCAGCTACAAATACTGCAGCTGCTGACTTTTAAAATAAGGACACTCACTTCCTGTCACAGGTGGAAGGAGGGGCAGGAAGTGAAGAGAAATCCTCCCCAATGGGGACACAGGAAGTAATAAAATCCTGTCAGAGGGTCTAAAACGTCCCCATACGTTCTGTTTGGGGTTCCTCTTTAAGAATGAATGGGGGGGGGGGGGGGTGACGTCCCCTATCTCTCCTCTGAGGAAGACGGACACAAATCCTGACCAAATGATACCTCCTAATGGGAGTCAGCCGGAGACAGGTCCGCTTTACTCTTCCTGAGGTAAGACGCGCCTCACAGGACACAGCACCGCCCCTTTCAGGTGTAGGCGGGGCCAACTGCAGAGAGCAGCGTTCGGTATACTGCCAAGAAAGGTAGGTGTGGTCAGCAGCTACAGGGCCGCGTTCGGTATAGGCTCCTAGGGGGGGTAGGCGTGGTCAGCAGCTGAGAGCCAACACCGCGTTCATTATAAGCGCCTAGGCAGGTAGGTGTGGTCAGCAGCTACAAGGCAGCGTTCGGTATAGGCTCCTAGGGGTTGGTGGGCGGAGCCAGTAGCTGCAGGGTTGAGTTTAGTTTTGGCTTCTAGGCTGTCCCAGCAGGCAGAGGATTGGGTAGGCGTGGCCAACGACGCAGGACTCAGGCAGGTAGGCGGGGCCAGCAATGTGAGCGAAGGCAAAAATAACGGAGCTGTGTAAAATGATTGATGGCTTGTGGGCGGGGCAGAGCGTCTGAGGTGACCAAATGTAGTCAGTCCCTGTTGCCTATAGCAACCTGTCCAAATCCCTGTTTCCGCTGCAGTTCTTTGGTTGCTATGGAAATCAAGAACTGTGCTTGTTATCAAAGTTAAACTAAAGGGAATAAGGGAGGGTTATAACCCCTGTCATTTTTTTCTTTATTGTATTTTGCTTTCTCTGAAATCTGTTTCCCATAGGGGGAGGTTTGCCTTCACTTCCTGTCCCATAGCTAAAACAGGAAGTGAGAGGAAATCCCTCCAGGGATTTTAGTTTCACTTTCAGTGATATCAATAAACAGAGAAGGTGAATCTCCCTAATGGAGACATTGATGGCAATAAAAATCTGACAGGGGTTCTAATCGCTGTGCAAAACTTTATTTATACTTAAAGCAAAAGCCCCTATATTGAATTGTTTATATGATTATTGATATCCGTCTGTGACCCCAGCAGACCACGGTGACCAGGGGGCGTTGTTTTCCTAAGGAGCTTTCCTGAGGTAAACATGGAGGCCGCCATTGCTGGAATGCTAGTTTCCAGGCTACCGTGATGACAGAACGCTTCTATTACCGGCCGAGGACACAGATCACGCCTTATGGCCTCCGCTCAGTGGTGGCAAACATCCACCGAACTAAACGCTGTGTACGGATTAATGTCATTCTATCAGTATGAGAGACAGATGCCACAAAACCCGCCGGACACTTTCCCGCTTCACACTGGTGCGATGCGGGAAACCCTGCGATTCAGTGCCGGCTCCCGCAGGGGCGTTGCTAGGTCTGCAAAAGATCTGGGGCTAGAGCCCATAGCAGCGGTCACCAACCTGGGGGAGGGCACGCCAGTGGTAAGCTATTTTTTTTGCAGGCAAAGGCTGGTGTTGGTGTTTTAATCATCATGGCACCTTGGTTGATATGGTGTCAGGGTGATCGAAGCGCATTGTTTCTATTGTTACATTGTAATATATAATGAAGTGGTTCAACTCACCATAATGCAGAATCAGTGGGAGCCCCGGGCGTGTCACTTGCCACCGTCACCTGCCACTAGATGTGGATTGTCACTTGCCACGTCACTTGCCACCATTTGCAGATTGTCACTTGCAGATTGTCATTTGCCACCATTTGCAGATTGTCACCTGCCACCATTTGCAGATTGTCATTTGCAGATTGTCACTTGCCACCATTTGCAGATTGTCACCTGCCACCATTTGCAGATTGTCACTTGCCACGTCACCTGCCACCATTTGCAGATTGTCACTTGCCACCATTTGAAGATTGTAACGTGCCACCATTTGCAGATTGCCACTTGCCACATCACTTGCCACTATTTGCAGATTGTCACTTGCCACATGACTTGCCACCATTTACAGATTGTCACTTGCCACCATTTACAGATTGTCACTTGCCACCATTTACAGATTGTCACTTGCCACATCACTTGCCACCATTTACAGATTGTCACTTGCCACCATTTACAGATTGTCACTTGCCACGTCACTTGCCATCATTTGCAGATTGTCACTTGCCACATCACTTGCCACCATTTGCAGATTGTCACTTTCCACATCACTTGCCACCATTTGCAGATTGTCACTTGCCACATCACTTGCCACCATTTGCAGATTGTCACTTGCCACCATTTGCAGATTGTCACTTGTCACCATTTGCAGATTGTCACTTGCCACATCACTTGCCACCATTTGCAGATTGTCACTTTCCACATCACTTGCCACCATTTGCAGATTGTCACTTGCCACATCACTTGCCACCATTTGCAGATTGTCACTTGTCACCATTTGCAGATTGTCACTTGCCTGGCAGCACTGTTCCATTTAGTGAAGGCAGGAGAGCGGAGATGCGGGGCGTGCAGTGAGAGATGATGTAATCTCTCTGCTCCCCACCACACCTCCAACATTTGGTACGATGGCACTGTGGGCACTGATGGGTGGCACTGTGGGCACTGGTAGGTGGAGCTGGTGGGCATTGGTAGGCGGCACTGTTGTGCACTGGTAGGTTGCACTGGCAGGTGGCACAGATGAGCTGGCGGGAGCGCTCCTTGATCGTGACCGATATCCCTCTGAGAGCCGCCAGTGATCGGCTTTTTTTTTTTTCTCCTCACTCTATCAGCGCGAGGAGAAAAAAATGGCTCTGTTTACATCACATGATCAGCTGTCATTGGTTGACAGCTGATCACGTGGTAAGGGGTCGGGATCGCTTGGTAAGGGGTCCGATCTGTGATCATCCAAGTCTCATAGACTCGCTGATCACAGAGCATGCCGCGTGCCCTGCAGGGGGCGCGCAGGCTGCTCGGGCACGCGAGGACGTCAATAGACGTACTACCGGCAAAGTAGGTCCGCGCTGTATCCGTCATTCGGCTATAGCACAGATCTGAAGCAGTTCATTTTTTTTATGGCATACGTTTTAATAGCAGAAAGTCGAAGATATTGTTTTTGTATAAAAATATTTTGTTCTTTTTTCATTTATATCACAAAAAAATAAAAAACCCTGTGGTAATTAAATGCCACCCAAAAAAGCTCTATTTGTGTGAAAAAAAAAAAAAAAAGATATGAATGCCATTTGCGTAAACGCGCAATTACCAGTTAAAGGAGCGTAGCGCAGAATAGCAAAAAAATGGCCAGGTCATGAAGATAGTAAAATCTTCCGGAGCTGAAGTGGTTAAGAGAGATAAAGCGGATTGCAAAAAAAAAAAACACAGGCGGTATCCAGGGTGACTGAAAATCGTTCGCCTATTGTACAAACCTGTATACTGTGACTGCATTGCAGCTCCCACACACTGACACTACCATAGAGGTGATGTCTCTGCCAACAAGTGACCGATAGAGAAGCACCAAACCTACCCATGACATAGAAGGACTAATGTGCCCCTTCCTCGGTTTCCCTAATGGTAGCGCTCGCCTCCTGCAAATTGAAATTAATGTAACAGTTTAAACAACGCACGTAGACCCCGTCTGCCAAATCAGCTAATTATTTGTTCTAATTACCCAAGTGAATCGAAATAATGAATCACAATAGGAAACAGCGCAGCAGTGTGTCTGGCAGAGCAGAGGCTTGGCATATTTCTCAGTACGGAGGGGGTATACGGGTTCTTGCACAGCAATTGTTGCACCCCTCCTTTTCTGAATGAAAATATTTCCACTCTCAGTTAACCACTTCAATACCGGTGGGCACTTAAACACCTTCCTGCCCAGACCAATTTTCAGCTTTCAGCGCTGTCGCATTTTGAATGACAATTGCGCGGTCATGCTACACTGTACCCAAACTATATTTTTATCATTTTGTTCCCACAAATAAAGCTTTCTTTTGGTGGTATTTGATCGCCTCTGGGATTTTTATTTTTTGCTAAACAAATAAAAAAAGACCGAAAATTTTGAAGAAAAATATTTTTTTTTGTTTCAGTTTCAAAACTTTGTAATTAAGTAAGTTTTCTCCTTCACTGATGGGCACTGATGGGGCTGCACTGACGGGCACTGATAAAGCACTGATGGGCACCGATGAGGTGGCACCAATGAAGTGGCACTGATGAGGTGGCATTGATGGGCACTGATATGTGGCACTGATAGGCGGCACTGATGGGCACTGATAGGTGGCACTGATGGGCGACACGGATGGGCACTGATAGGTGGCACGGATTGGCATGGATCGGCGGCATGGATGGGCATGGATAGGCAGCACGGATGGACAAGTATAGGCTGCACAGATGACCATGGATGGGCACTGATAGGTGGCACGGATGTGCACTGATAGGTGGCACAGATGGGCACTGATAGGCGGCATTGTAGTCTATGGTATTGTACTAATGGATGCCAATCAGTGCCAAACAATAATGCATGCCAATCAGTGATGCCCATTGTGGGCACTGATTGGCATCCATTGTGGGCACTGATTGGCATCCATTGTGGGCACTGACTGGCATCCCTGGTGGTCTAGGGTGGCATACCTGTTGCTGGGCATCCCTGGTGGTCTGGTGGCGTACCTGGTGGTCCAGTGTGGGCATCCTCGGGGGGGCTGCTCTGATAATCGATCAGCACAGACCCCCCCTGTCAGAGGAGCAGCCGATCGGCTCTCCTCTACTCACGTCTGACAGACACGAGTGAGGAAAAGCCGATCAACGGCTCTTCCTATTTACACTGTGATCAGCCGTGATTGGACACGGCTGATCATGTGGAGACTCTTTACCGAGATCGTAGTTGCGGGGTGTCAGGCTGACGCCCTGCAACAACGATCGCCGCGATGCACGCCTCCGGGGCGAGCAGCGGCTCAATATCCTGAGGACGTCATATGACGCCCGGTCAGGATTCTGAAACCACTTTGCCCCCGTCATTCTGCTATATGGCGGGCGGAAAGTGGTTAAAGGGAAGCTGTCAGGATAGGAATGTTACATAGTTATATAGTAGGTGAGGTTGAAAAAAGACACAAGTCCATCAAGTCCAACCTATGTGTGTGATTATAGGTCAGTATTACATTGTATATCCCTGTATGTTGCGGTCGTTCAATGTGGGGGAGTTGCCGACTTGTTTTTGCAGATACATGTTCCTGGGGGCAAACACAGCATCCCTTATGCCCTGTACACAAGACCGGTTTTCCCGTCGGAATAAACTCTGAAGGTTTGTCCGTCGAAGTTCCGACGGAGTTCCGCTGAAACTGTACGGCCGTCTAGAGCGCGGTGACGTACAACGGGACGAGAAAAAGGAAGTGCAATAGCCAGTAGCCAATAGCTGCCGTCTCGTACTTGCTGACGCAGAGCATGCGTAGTTTTTTGGTCTGTCGGAACAGCATACAGACGAGCGGTTTTCCCGATAGCAATTGGTTCCGTCAGAAATATTTAAAACATGTTCCATTTCTAGGTCCGTCAGAAATATTTAAAACATGTTCCATTTCTAGGTCCGTCAGAGTTTTCGAAAAAAAAAGTCAGATGAGGCGCACACACGATCGGAATATACGATGAAAAGCTTCTGTCTGACTTTTTCTATCGGAAATTCCGCTCGTGTGAACACGGCATTAGCCCTCGGTTCACACCGAATGCAGCTGAAACTGCGCTACTTTTCAAAGCTGCCAGTCAGTGCGATTTCATGTGCGGCTTGCAGACATCTGTGTGATTTCATGCAAGTCGCACGTGAAATCCCCAAAAATAGCGCAGGAACCTTTTTTTAAGTCGGAGTCGCACCAATTTGAATGGTTCCATAGGCACAAAAAACTGTAGAATTGCATGAAAAGTCGCACCAGTGTGAACGCTTGTGATCGCGAGCAGAATCGCCCGCAATCCCAAAAACGCTCTGCAAAACTGACATATTACACCATACTTGTTCAGGTGCTATTCATTTTCAATATTTGCAAAAATAGAACCATCCATTATATGCTCAGTGGGCCCAAGAGAAATGAGAAGGTTTATTATCTGGCACATCAGTTACTTCAAGAGCCTGTGCAAATATAGGGAAACATCATAGGTGATTAATACCTTTCTCAGATTTGATTATTTGTAATCATTAAATCTCAGCACCTGTGAGAGAGCTCGGTATTTCATTCAACTCTTCTCAAATATGTGAATCATGTACAGATATTAATAAACATTAGACTGAATCTGACTCACCTTTGAGAAATGACTGTGTTTTTCCTATACCGGCCTGTTAGTAACACATTCATTCATCATCCTTATCATGAGAAATAGAAATCGTAATTAATATTTATTTTTTTTTTTAATCTGGCTTACATTGCACATAATATTAATAAAAAAAATCAACAGTACCTATAAATTAAAAATAAAATAAGGTTTAAATGAAAGGTGGGGGTGTCTCAAATTAAACATTCCCAAGTTGGATAAATGAGCTGATATAAAATTGCACTCATGTTCTGGGGCTGGTATGCACTCTGTACAGAAGCTGGGTACAGTCAGGTCCATAAATATTGGGACATCGACACAATTCTAATCTTTTTGGCTCTATACACCACCACAATGGATTTGAAATGAAACAAACAAGATGTGCTTTAACTGCAGACTCCCAGCTTTAATTTGAGGGTATTTACATCCAAATCAGGTGAACGGTGTAGGAATTACAACAATTTGTATATGTGCCTCCCACTTTTTAAGGGACCAAAAGTAATGGGACAATTGGCTGCTCAGCTGTTCCATGGCCAGGTGTGTGTTATTCCCTCATTATCCCATTTACAAGGTCCAGAGTTCATCTCAAGTGTGCTATTTGCATTAAGAATCTGTTGCTGTCAACTCTCAATATGAGATCCAAAGAGCTGTCACTATCAGTGAAACAAGCCATCATTAGGCTGAAAAAACAAAACAAACCCATCAGAGAGATAGCAAAAACATTAGGTGTGGCCAAATCAACTGTTTGGAACATCCTTAAAAAGAACGAACCGGTGAGCTCAGCAACACCAAAAGACCCGGAAGACCACAGAAAACAACTGTGGTGGATGAGCGAATAATTTTTTTCCCTGGTGAAGAAAACACCCTTCATAACAGTTGGCCAGATCAAGAACACTCTCCAGGAGGTAGGTGTATGTGTGTCAAAGTCAACAATCAAGAGAAGACTTCACCAGTAAATACAGAGGGTTCACCACAAGATGTAAACCATTGGTGAGCCTCAAAAACAGGAAGGCCAGATTAGAGTTTGCCAAACAACATCTAAAAAAGCCATGGTGCCTTTGACCAATCATGGCTCAGAGGGCTAAGTCCACGCCTCACACTATATAAGGCTGCTTACACGGCGGCTGTATGTAGTGTGATACGTGGAGGAGATTGAGAGAACTTGAGCTAGATTAGGCAGGTTAGTTGGTGGCATGCAGGCAGTTTAGTGTGTTTGTATATATATATATTAGACATGTGCACAATAGAAAAATTTGTTTAGTTTCGTTTTGTTTCTGTTCGTTTCCGTTGATTCGTAACGATTCGTAATTTCGTAAGTCGTCGGTGTTCGTATTCGTAACGATTCGTAAATTCGTATGTCGTCGGTGTTCGTATACGCAACGATTCGTATTTTCGTAAGAGTAATTTTTCTGTTGATTAGTTTTTCCGTTAGTTTAATTTTCGTTTATTCGAAATTCGGACGCATTCATATTTTCGTAGATTTAGTTACATTCGTACTTTCGTAAGATTGATTTATTCGTACTTTCGTAACATTGTTTTCATTGATTCGTAATCGGAGCATAATTCATAATTTTATGTAATGTGTATGCTATTATTACATTGTAAGAGACACGGAAAATTACGAAACGAAAAAAAAAGTTACGAATGTACGAATTTTTTCGTTCAATCCATTCGAAGCACGTTAAGCAGCGCCATTGTAAGAGACACGGAAAATTACGAATCGCAAAAAAAAAGTTACGAATGTACGAATTTTTTCGTTCAATCCATTCGAAGCACGTTAAGCAGCGCCATTGTAAGGGACACGGAAAATTACCAATTCAACAAAAAAAAAGTTACGAATGTATGAATTTTTTCGTTCATTTCGATTTTCGTTGTTCCTGTTTTCGTTTTTCGGATTTTCTTCTTTCGTAGTTTCGTTGTTTTCTAATTTGGTTATTTTGGATTTTCGTTGTTTTTCATATTCGTTCGATTCGATAATTCGTTAAAATTTTTAGCGAATCATTCGTTCATTCGTGCGATAACGAATGAACGAATATAATGAATTTTAATGGAAAACGAATTAAAACTAAACGAATTAAAACTAAACGAATTAAAACTAAACGAATTGCACATGTCTAATATATATATATACACAATTTTGAAGCATGACATGTTGGGTATCAATTTACTTGGCATGGCATCATCTTTCAGAATATAAAAAGAAATTGGGCTATCCTTACTGTTGTCTTTTTTTTTTTCATTAAAAAAGTAAAAACTACGGCCCTCCAGTTGTTCAGGAACTAAAATTCCCATCATGCCTAGTCATGTGTGTGAATGTCAGAGTTTTACAATGCCTCATGGGATGTGTAGTTCCACAACAGCTGGAGGGCCGTAGTTTGAAGATCCCTGCTCTAGGGTGTCTGAAAATATATATAATGTTTGGGGGTTTTAAGTAATTTTCTAGCAAAAAAAATTATGATTTTAACTTGTAAACAACAGATCTCAAATAGAGGCTCGGTCCTTAAGTTGTTAAAAAAAAAAAAGGTGTCCCGCGATGTCCATCCATCCATAGGCAAGGGTGGGGCCATCCGGTGACGTATCCGAGTGACCATGCCCCCTTCTGACCTCATGTGACGTCATGTTACCTCAAAGCCAAAAGACAGTAGTTGCCGGGAGGCCTCCCACGGAGGCAGAGTTTTTTCTTCTTTTTCTTTTTCTATTTTTGCGGGTCCCTTGGGCGGCATGATTGATGGATGTACATCGCGGGACACTTGTCAAAAACAATTCCTCCAAAAAATTCCTGAAGCCGCTGTCGGCTGATGTCACAGAGCCCACGTGCAAGCTGCTGAGAGCCTGAGCTGGCCGCTCCCGCCCCCTCCACAGCCCAGTGCTCCAGTGAGCATAGGGGGAGGGGCAGGCAGAGAGCGGGTGACCCACAGTCATCAGCTCACTGCTCAGGGAGCTGTGAGAACTGATCATTCGGTTCTCAGTGCTAGAGCCGGCGGGGAATAGATGCAGCGGACCATTGCTGCATCCACCTAGCAGTGGCGTCTCCAGCTTTCGTATTTAGGGGGGGCACATGGGGGGACAGGGACAAAAGTAGGGGGGCAACTATAAAATGCAATTTTACTACGATCCCCAGGGTGGCAGAAAACAAGAGATATACGTCACCAGCATACCAAGAAAATATAAGGGTCCAAAGCAGTGGGAGAACTATCAGGGTTGCAAAGGTTGTCTTGCCACCGGGCCTTGGTGTTCTGCCACTGTGGTGTTCCCCAGCCTCCTCTTGCTGTCCTGCCCCTGCTATTGACAGTGCTGGTCTGGCATATGTGTCCTTGGCAGTGGCAGCAGTCTATTAGGACCTAGGGCTGGTGACATTATGGGTGCATGCAGGGGAAGGCTGGCACTATTGGTTGTAGAGAGCCGAGCCCCCAGCTGGTCACCTAGCAGCAGTAATGTTGTATAACCTTATCTGTTGACATGCTGATCGGGATGTGATCCAGGTGATGCTCCCAGTCAGATCTAATAAACACAGTATTTATTAGCATCAACAGTACAACCACATCCACCGTATGTTCAGCAGCCATGTGGGCTCTATGCCTGTAAGGTGTGGGCTCTTTGCCTGTAAGGTGTGGGCTCTATGCCTGTAAGGTGTGGGCTCTATGCCTGTAAGGTGTGGGCTCTATGCCTGTAAGGTGTGGGCTCTATGCCTGTAAGGTGTGGGCTTTGATCAATAAAATCACTATGATATTTAACACTAGGATTTGACTAGGAGCATCACCTGGATTGCATCACGATCAGCATGTCAGAGAAGGCTGCACTGCTGCTAAGCAACCTGCAGGGAGGTCAACTGTCTACTCTACAACCATTAGACATGGGCTCGGGTGTGTTTGAAATCCCACTTGCCCGATCCCGCCAGGAAGCCGACACTGCACACGGCTAATCACAGGCAGTGAGACATTCCTGATCTGTGCAGCTGCTGACCGGGAAATGTCTCACTGCTTGTGATTAGCGCCGTGCAGTGTGGGCTTCCTGACGGGCTCGGGCATGTGGGATTTTAAACATGCCCTGCCCATCTCTAACAACAAATTGTGCTGGCTCTCCTGTACATTAGCCCCATAAAGTAACTAGCACTGGGTTCCAATGTGCCACCGCTGCCATGGAGACAGAGACCAGCGCTGTGAATAGCCAGGACAGCAACCCTGGTAGTTCCACCACTGGTCCACACTGCAAGGATTCCCCCATCCACCTATAATGTGTAGATGGGAGAATTGGATCATTTTTTTTTTTTTTCATGCAACCTACTAGTTAAATGAAAAAAGTGATCAATGTATGGGCTGCCTAAGTGCTAAGACCAGCCATAGGCAGTTTAAATCTCAGCTGGTTGAGGTTTGAACCATTAATGAGCAGGCTGAATGTACCAAGTTGATCGATCAAATTGGGAACAACCAGCCTGACAGATACTCTTATGATTATCACTAGTGGTTGCTATAGCCACTAGTGATAATGACTGTTTGCTGGGAGAATACAATTGCTGGGCAGGAAGGATATTCCCCTGTCACCACTGTCTGTGTTAATGGGGGAATCATGCAAGTTTCTTTCCTGCACTCTGTGGATGCAGGAAAGAAATTTGCATAGTCTATTACCTGCCTAACTGAAAGTGAAAGTAAGTTGTGAAGGTCTTGAAAGAACAGGAGAGGGGGAGCGACAGATGGGGGAGAGAAGGGATGGAGATAATGCAGTTCAGTGATTACAGTGTACTGCAGTGCACACACTTACCCACGCGTCCAGGCTAGAAGAATACTCCCCCTCTCAATAGAGACTGTGTTACTTCAGCGGCAGCGTGAGTAAGATGTGGCGCATCCGCTACGGATGCAAACAAAAAGACATTGCCTTTTCTTGTTTTTTTTGGGGGGGCACATGGTGGGGCACAGCATCATTTTGGGGGGGTCAGGGCCCCCTCTGCCCCCCCTAGGGACGCCATTGCCACCTAGGTAAGTATGAATCTACAAAGAAAAAAGTATTTTAAGGGGTTACCCAGCCACCCTGCCAGGCCTTCTGCCTGGGCATTGGCCAGATTCCCTCAAGTACAGTATGCAGATCAGGACCTCCTGGCCTCCACTCTATAACTTCTAGAAGTTTCTCCAAACTTCCAGACCCAGAAGGAGGTACCAGAGACCTGCCTTTGTGAGTGCAGTAAACCCTCACTAAATTTCTGATTCACAAGCTAACCACGAGTCAAGCATAAATTTTCCTTCACTAATCTAGTAGTACACTAAAGGGTAATACAAAGGTATGAGCTTAAAACTGAAGATTTGTTTTATATCTTGTTTATTTCAGCAGTGGGACAGGTAGGCATTCTGTATGGAAGCAGTGCATATTAACTGTGGACTTAGGACTTGGAGCAGTGAGACTGGTATGAGCTCTGTACAAAATGTGTTACAGTATTTCAGCCAGCTGTGTCTGCAGTGTGTCACCTGTGCACCGACTGGTGCCAACAAAAATGAGTACGCACATTTTGGCGCTCATGCTGGGCATGCTCACAGGCCTTGGAAGGTATTTAAATTCTTTCCTTTGAGCTGGTTGGTGCTGTGTCTTCTTGCAGCTAACTTATGTGTGTAGATTGCTGTTGTGCCTGATTCCCTGTTGCCTACCTAGATTGTATGACTTTCTGTCTCCAGCCCCTGTGTCCGACTCCTGATACTCTCTTGCTTGCTGCCTGCCTTGAACTCTGCCTGGACACTGACTACTTTCTTACCTGCTTCCTGCCCCGACTTAAGCCTGCTCATTGCACGTTATCGCAAACGCTTGGTTGCAGTTGTTGCTGCTAAGGGTGGCCCAACCAGTTATTAGGTTTAGGGGGCAATCACTTTTTCACACAGGGCCATGATGGTTTGGATTTTTTTCACCTTTAATAATAAACACCTTCATTTACAAATTGCATTTTGTGTTTACTTGTGTTGTCCTTGACTATTGTTTAAATTGGTTTGATGTTCCGAAACACTTAAGTGTGACAAACATGCAAAGGAACAGGAAATGAGGAAGGGGGCAAACACTTTTTCACACCACTGTATATATATATATATTAGACATGTGCACAATAGAAAAATTTGTTTAGTTTCGTTTTGTTTCTGTTCGTTTCCGTTGATTCGTAACGATTCGTAATTTCGTAAGTCGTCGGTGTTCGTATTCGTAACGATTCGTATTTTCGTAAGAGTTATTTTTCCGTTGATTCGTTTTTCCGTTTAATTTTCGTTTATTCGAAATTCGGACGCATTCATATTTTCGTAGATTTAGTTACATTCGTACTTTCGTAAGATTGATTTATTCGTACTTTCGTAACATTGTTTTCGTAGATTCGTAATCGGAGCATAATTCATAATGTTATGTAATGTGTATGCTATTATTACATTGTAAGAGACACGGAAAATTACGAAACGAAAAAAAAAGTTACGAATGTACGAATTTTTTCGTTCAATCCATTCGAAGCACGTTAAGCAGCGCCATTGTAAGAGACACGGAAAATTACGAATCGCAAAAAAAAAAGTTACGAATGTACAAATTTTTTCGTTCAATCCATTCGAAGCACGTTAAGCAGCGCCATTGTAAGAGACATGGAAAATTATGAATTGAAAAAAAAAAAAAAAAAGTTACGAATGTACGAATTTTTTTGTTCAATCCATTCAAAGCACGTTAAGCAGCGGCATTGTAAGGGACACGGAAAAATTACCAATTCAACAAAAAAAAAGTTACGAATGTACGAATTTTTTCGTTCATTTTGATTTTCGTTGTTCCTGTTTTCGTTTTTCGGATTTTCTTCTTTCGTAGTTTCGTTGTTTCTAATTTGGTTATTTTGGATTTTCGTTGTTTTCCATATTCGTTCGATTCGATAATTCGTTAAAATTTTTAGCGAATCATTCGTTCATTCGTGCGATAACGAATGAACGAATATAATGAATTTTAATGGAAAACGAATTAAAACTAAACGAATTGCACATGTCTAATATATATATACACAATTTTGAAGCATGACATGTTGGGTATCAATTTACTTGGCATGGCATCATCTTTCAGAATATAAAAAGAAATTGGGCTATCCTTACTGTTGTCTTTTTTTTTTTCATTAAAAAAGTAAAAAACTACGGCCCTCCAGTTGTTCAGGAACTAAAATTCCCATCATGAATAGTCATGTGTGTGAATGTCAGAGTTTTACAATGCCTCATGGGATGTGTAGTTCCACAACAGCTGGAGGGCCGTAGTTTGAAGATCCCTGCTCTAGGGTGTCTGAAAAATATATATAATGTTTGGGGTTTCTAAGTAATTTTCTAGCGAAAAAATTATGATTTTAACTTGTAAACAACAGATCTCAAAAAGAGGCTCGGTCCTTAAGTTGTTAAAAAAAAAAAAGGTGTCCCACGATGTCCATCCATCCATAGGCAAGGGTGGGACCACCCGGGGGCGTATCTGAGTGACCATGCCCCCTTCTGACCTCATGTGACGTCATGTTACCTCAACGGGTGGCCCCGCCCTTGCCTATATAACAGGTGTCAAAGCCAAAAGACAGTAGTTGCCGGGAGGCCTCCCACGGAGGCAGAGTTTTTTCTTCTTCTTTTTTTTCTATTTTTGCTGGGTCCGTTGGGCGGCATGATTGACAATGGATGTACATCGCGAGACACTTGTCAAAAACAATTCCTCCAAAAAATTCCTGAAGCCCGCTGTCGGCTGATGTCACAGAGCCCACGTGTAAGCTGCTGAGAGCCTGAGCTGGCCGCTCCCGCCCCTCCACAGCCCAGTGCTCCAGTGAGCATAGGGGGAGGGGCAGGCAGAGAGCGGGCGACCCACAGTCATCAGCTCACTGCTCAGGGAGCTGTGAGAACTGATCGTTCGGTTCTCAGTGTTAGAGCTGGCGGGGAATAGATGCAGCGGACCATTGCTGTATCCACCTAGGTAAGTATGAATCTAAAAAAGTATTTTAAGGGGTCACCCAGCCACCCTGCCAGGGCTTCTGCCTGGGCATTGGCCAGATTCCCTCAAGTACAATATGCAGATCAGGACCTCCTGGCCTCCACTCTATAACTTCTAGAAGTTTCTCCAAACTTCCAGACCCAGAAGAAGGTACCAGAGACCTGCCTTTGTGAGTGCAGTAAACCCTGACTCAATTTCTGATTCACAAGCTTACCACAAGTCAAACATAAATTTTCCTTCACTAATTTAGTAGTACACTAAAGGGTAATACAAAGGTATGAGCTTAAAACTGAAGATTTGTTTTACATCTTGTTTATTTCAGCAGTGGGACAGGTAGGCATGCTGTATGGAAGCAGTGCATATTAACTCTCTTTCCTTTGAGGTGGCTGGTGCTGTGTCTTCTTGCAGCTAACTTATGTGTGTAGATTGCTGTTGTGCCTGATTCCCTGTTGCCTACCTAGATTGTATGACTTTCTGTCTCCAGCCCCTGTGTCCGACTCCTGATACTCTCTTGCTTGCTGCCTGCCTTGACCTCTGCCTGGACACTGACTACTTTCTACCTGCTTCCTCCCCCGACTTAAGCCTGGACACAAACCTACTGTCATATATCATTCTGTCTCCTTGGTTTAGCCATCCTGCTCCTGCTACCCCTTGGTGAGGCAATCTCAGAGGCCACAACCTGGTTTTGGCTTGCAACAAAGTAGCTGGGGGGCCACTAGGCCAGGGTAACCCATCACTTCTTGCAGGATGCTCTAGTGAAAGACAATTTGTCACATAGACTGAGTGCTTTGACACCTGCCAAGAGTGCAACCCATAATTAAAGCAGAGTTAAAAACACTTTGGGTTCACTCACTTTCATGACTGGGAACAGTGAGACTGGCGTCATCTCTTTATGAAAGGAATTGCAGTACCTTCAGGATCCACATCTGTACACCTAAGTCATGACCTGTTATTTCTGCAGCATTTCACATGTGTGCCAGCTTGTGCCCTTCTGGCTGGTTGCATCCATAAGGGTTTTGATGGGCATGGCTTATCGCATATGTAACACCCTGATGGTTAGGCAGGGTTGCTAGTAAATTGACTTGTCAGGTATAGTTGCCTTGGGCAATTGATAGGAGATCAATTGATTCCACCCTAATTCTGGATTTGCTGCACTTCTCTCTTCTGTCGCTAGATGGCTGGGTATCTGGTGACATTAGATAAGACAAGGGCATTGCAAGTACAGATTAGGAACAGATAGGGTATCTCAGCCAGTGGGCAAGGATCTTCTTGGGTCCCTTGGCCTACTGGGAAGGCCTATTTTTTATTTTTTTTTAAATTGTTTATTTATGTCAGGAAATGGGTCCACATGGACCAGCAGGTTACATACTTTCCACATAACATACAAAGTAAAAGACAAAACTGGTGATACAACATAATGTTTCTAACAGTATCAACAAGAACAATAAACACCATATTTGTGGAGTTGTGAAATATTACCGTCTCGTGGGCTCACTTCCTAGTTTTCTTTTAATTATCTAAGTACCTACTTTTATACCGCCCCCCATATGTGGGGGGGGATGGGGTTAAAGAGTAGGAAGGACAGATGGGAAAAGAAGAAAAGGGGGAGTATTGAGTGGGGGGGGGGGTTGAGGGAGGGGGTGGGCGGGAGGTGGTGGGGAGGGGGAACAATGTGTGTCCCCCTATCATTGAATGCCGGTATGTCTGATCAGAGTTGTAGCTGCGGGGCTTGTGTCTATGCCCGTATGACTCAACATAGTGCTGTCGCTGCACGCGATATTATGTGTCTATGTCAGATCCTCTCAGGGCCTGACCCTCAGCTGAGTATATAAACATATTCCATCCCTGCCAGGTTTTAGTAAATGTCTCCTCTCTGTTTTGAGCTGTGAGGATCAGGTCCTCCATTTTTCTGATGTCCTCCACCTTTTGGAGCCAGAGTTCAATGGTCGGCGGGAGGGCCGATTTCCATTGGAGTGGTATGCAGGCCTTAGCTGCGTCAAGTAAGTGGCGAATCACTGACTTCTTGTATTTCCTATCAGGGATATTGGAGGCGTGTAAGAGGAAGAACGCTGGGTCATCTGTGATGGACCGCTCAGTGAATTGTTGTATTGTCTCGCGCACTACTTTCCAGAAGTGTGTTAATTTAGGGCATGACCAAAAAATATGGAGCAGGGTCCCTTTGTCTGTGTGACAGCGCCAGCACAGGTCTGATGTAGTCGGGTAAAACTTGTGGAGTAGTGATGGGGTCCTGTACCATCGTGAGAGAATTTTGTAATTTGTTTCCTGGATCTTGGCACAGATAGAGGATTTGTGTGTGAATCTGAGAATACGTTGCCTCTTGGTGTTATTTATTTGGGTGAGTTCAGGTGATCAGGGTTTCTGTGCCACCTGAATGGCTGTCTGGGTGGACGTGTGTTGTGCTGCCCCGGGCTGCTAGGCCAGAGCCTAAGGCCTGTCCCGTGGACATCTGGCTGTTAAGGTATCTGAGGTCCTATCCAGAAGCAAGAGAGCAGCGTAGGGTTGGGACTGCGGCTTGCAGTCCAACCATAAGGGACGGTTCTGCCGGCCAGAGAACCTGCCGTGGTCGGAGGTAGAGGGGAAGCTGTTCTCACCAAACGGGGATGGTGAAGAATTGGAAAACTTCAGCAGGGATCCAGCCAGCGGAGGTGACACTTTCAGAGCAGCCTTGTGTGCCAAGCCAGGGACCGGGCAGGCCAGTGGGGTGATGCTTGAGGAGTATCTGTGAGTCCCAAGCTAGGGACCCAGCGGGGAAGCGGGGGTGACGCTTCAGGAGGATACTCAGTGAGAAGGTTGGAAGAGCTCGGGAGATCCAGTGGCAGTGGATCAGCAAGTCTAGTGAGAGAGACTGGGAGCTCAGTGGAGTGAAGATCTATAAGAAGTGATTGTAGAGGAAGTACAGAAGTTTGTTACAACTTGTGTTATAAGACTGTTGCCATAGGAGGAAGCGATCCTACACATGAAGATGTGGTGTCTTGCTGGATGCCTTTTACTGCATGGCGGTCTAACTATAGAAGTCTCGGAGTCTGCTAATTACCAATGCAACTACTTAAAGGTGTCCTGGCCCTAAACCCTCTCTCCCACAGTTCTGTGCAAAACAAAATAAATCTTTGCATTCAAGAAGTGTCTGGCGCCCATGAATCTAAATTGGCTTGCGCTGCTGTCAATCAAATCCAATGACGCGGGCCCGAGTCCTGCACTCGGCGGCTATGGCGCCGAATGCAGGACTTGGGAGCGCGCCCGCAAGGTAACCCCCCAGGAGTGCGTGGAGGACCCCAGAAAACACCATTCGGGGCCACTCTGTGCAAAACAAGCTGCACAGTGGAGGTAAGTATGACATGTATGTTGTTATTTTAAAAAAATGTAAATCGAACCTTTGGTGTCACTTTAAAGCTTAGCTTGCTCATGGGACTCTGAAGGTTTTTAAATGCTAAACAGCTTCATCTGCCAGGGGTTTAACGTTTAACAGAAGCAGAGTATTATAATATTTTGTTGACATTAGTTTTCCAGACTTGGAACAGTGAAACTGGTATGAGCGCTCTTCAGAAGCAATGCGTTATGACACTTTTGGTTATTAATTTTCAGGGCTTGGAGCAGTGAGGTTGGCATGAGCTCTGTTAGCATGTTATAAAACTTTGTGTTATAATATACTTAGAACAGTAATGCACCGTACACACGGTTGGAATTTCCGATGGAAACAGTCCGATGGGAGCTTTTCAATGGATTTTCCGACCGTGTGTATGCAATTCTGACACGCAAAATTCCGACGCATGCTCGGAAACAATTTGACGCATGCTCGGAAGCATTAAACTTCCCTTTTATAGTGCTGTCGAAACTGCAGCTGTACATGGTAACCAATCAGCTTCTAACTTCATCTTCTTCAATTAAGCTTTGCCAATAAAAGCTGAAAGCCGATTGGTTACTATGCACAGCTACACCAGATTCTGTGTGCACCAGTTTTAGTAAATCTCCCCCTATTTGTTTATTAATGTTTTCATTTTTATTGATTAACCACTTCCCGCCCGCCGTATGCAGAATGACGTCCGGGAAGTGGTTCTGTTATCCTGACTGGACGTCGTATGACGCACAGCAGGATAAAATGCCAGCGCACATCGCGGCGATTGCGAGTGCAGCGTGTCAGTCTGACGCATCTCCGATTGTGATAAGAAGCCTCTTACCACGTGATCAGCTGCGACGAATCACAGATGATCATCGCGAGAACCAGGAAGTGCCGGTAAACGTCATTCCTCGATTCACGCTTACCCCCCCCCCCCCCCGCCTCCATGAGACTTCTTAACCAATTAATTAACAACATTTTTGCCTACTCTACGGATAATGTGGTGATTCTTGGAGATTTCAATATGGTCCCGGATCCTGGGTTGGACAAACTTTCCACTTGGGCGGAAGCCTCCAATCTGACAGATGTGTGGAGATGGGGTCATCCTCATCAACACACCTACACCTGTCATTCCGCCTCACAGAAAAACCTTTTCTCGTATAGACCTAGTCTATGCGGGGGACTGTCCTTTTTAGAATTTGGGACATCTTCATCCTACCTCGTGGCATTTCGGACCATGCTCCTCTTGCCTTGAAACTGAATGTGTCTACTGCCCCATGGGATAGTCTGTTGCATTTATCCAGGTTCTGATTGTCCGATTCAAGGGTTACTGAGCCGTATAGATCTGACATGATACACTACTAGAAGGATCAAGCTTTTACAGCATTCTCCAGAGGCAGCCTGCAGGTACACGTCCGTCAGGTTTGCAGGGGCTTGAAGGAGGATTTGCTGGGGGCTGAAGAGAGGGTGGCTGCCCTTGAGGTGGAATACTCCCTGTTAAGGGCCCCCCGAGTGTACTCTGATTTTCAGGTGGCACTGAGAGATGTTCTTCTGCTCCAAACATCTGCTACTAAAACACAGTTTTTACATCAATCCCAACGCATATTCTAACATGGGGAAAAAACTGGGAGTATGCTGGCATGGTTGGCTAGGGAGAGTTCCTCATTTGTGACTCTGGCGGGTCGCTGCTGACTGATCCTGCCTCTATTAATGCACGTTTCGCATAGTTTTATCAAGAGCTGTATAGCTCCCGAATTGTGGGCACGGATGAGGAACTATAGGAATATCTGGAGGAAATTGAGCTGCCTTGCTTGACATCTACGTTTAGAGATGCATTGGGTGGCCCCATTATGCTGGAAGAGCTCCAGCGGGCGGTGGCTTCTCTTCAAAATGGTCGTACTCCACCCTTAGCAACTTGGTGTTCAGGGGACCAAAATCCCACCCCGGAATTACAGATTTGATGCTTACCACTATTTCGGTATGGCCCATTATAGCTCTCTGGAAACATTCTCCCCACATACCCCCCTTTTGGGTATCCCAAATCTCCCACATCTGAATAAAGTTCCTGACCGCAGGTTTGGGCAACAAGAGGGATAGTGAATCTTAAACATGTTGTTTCAGGTGGCAAATTGCGCTCCTTCCCCGACCTTAAAGTTGTGTATACATTACAGAGGTGGATGTTGTTCCGCTAATACCAAATTCGCCACGCATTTCAGAAACAGTTCCCACCCTCTCTCACCCTAGAATCGGACCCTGTTGAAGGATTGCTTATTGCCAAGGTAATGGACTTTATCCTCCCTGTACTTCCGCCTATCAATAACCCCTACTAATAAATTAGAAAAGACCTTTGGCAAGTGGAGAGTAGACATCCCTGGCTTGACTGAGGATTGGGAAGGTTGTTTTCCTCTTTTGTGACTAATATGATCTCAGCCAGAGACTGTTTCCTACAAGTTAAAGTGGAGTTCCACCCACTTTTACTACTCTTCAGCATTCCTCACCAAAGTGTGCACTGTAAACAAATTGGATATTTTTTTTCTCAGCACCTACTGTATATGTGCTGTATTCATTTTTCACTTCCTCCTCCCTGGCCGCGGCCCATGGCATCATGTCCTGTTTGCAATGCCTCCTGTGAAGGGGCGGCAACTTCCTCTGACACTGCCGTTGCTATGGAAACCTGACCTGAAACCTATTACACTGCTTGTGCTGCACTGAGTATGTGCGAGTCCTGCAAGGATAAGATCCAGGAAGAAATACAGTCTGGCTTCAGATGCCCACACTTAAGATGGCCACGGCCTGCTGTAAGTTTATAAAATAACAAACTACTGCTATAAACTAACAAAACAGACCTTAGTTTACAGACTAACTTTACTAGAATACATTAGGCTTGTGTATTATAGGGGTATTTTTATTTAAAAAGTATAATTTCTGCCGGAACACCGCTTTAAGTTCTTGCCCAGGGCCTACTTCACCCCAAAAAGATTGACAATTCTGAACCGGGGGGCCCCGGTGCACTGTCACAGATGTGGTATGCCGACTGCTTCCTTTCTCCATATGGTCTGGTCCTGCCCATGCCTTAATGCCTTTTGGTTTAGAGATTCTCACTGATCTCAGTCGCATAACCTCTTTAGCCCTCGAGTTGGATCCCAGGTTTATGTTGCTCAACGTTTTTGGCACTAATGTTAACAGCCGATATACTAAGTTGTTCTTAAGTTATGCCACCTTTTAAGCACGTAGGGAGATTTTTCTCCATTGGAAGGATGCCGCACTGCCCACGGTATCTACTTGGCGCTCTGTTTTAAATTCTGTTTTGCCACTGTATAGAATCACTTACCTTAACCGGAATTGCCCTAGCAAATTCAATGAAATCTGGTCGTGATGGATAGACACTTGGGGCTCGGAGTTTGCAGACGATGATCTAGGTCATGAAGCTGTACCTTAATAACTGTTAACTTCTATGTTCTCTTGCCTTTTAATAGCTATATGGAGTTTGTAACTAATTTTATCACTTGGGGTCCCTCCTCTCCCCCCCCCCCACCTCTTTGGTTTCCTCCTGCAGCCATATAGTACAAAACACCAGAAGACCATCCTACTGTATATGAGGGGTTTCACACCCCTCTCTCCTCAGGATATCAGCAAATTGCTCTATGTGGTAATCCCTACTGTAATGTAAATGTTACCGACTGTGCCTGTTCATCGCTTGTAATGTAAAGATTTGAATAAACCTTTTCTTTCTTGCAGGGGCGTTGTTAGGTCTGCAAAAGATCTGGGGCTAGAGCCCATAGCAGCGATCACCAATGTTTTTGCAGGCCCGCGGAGGGGCACACCGGTGGTAAGCAAGTAGTTCAACTCACCATAATGCAGAATCAGTGGGAGCCCTGGGCGTGTCACTTGCCACATCTCCTGCCACCAGATGCAGCATGTCACTTGCCACCATCGCCTGTCACCAGACGCAGCTTGTTATTTGCCACCGTCACATGCCACTAGATGTGTATTGTCACTTGCCATGTCGCCTGCCACCAGATGTGGATTCAAGAGACTGGGGGCTATAGGCCCCAGATTCGGGGGCTATAGCCCCAATAGCCACCCCCTAACGACGCCTCTGCTTTCTTGTAAAAAAAAGTTCCAAAGGAACACTATTTTGATTAACAGCACCAGGCCTGGACAGACTATCTCGGTCCTATTATTTGCCAGAAGGCCTCATATATTGTACAAGATCTGTGGGCTGGTTAGTTACGAGAGGCTGCTTTGCTTCAGTCCTGCATTGATATAAAAGTACAAATCACTGCAGTAAATACACATTATACAATTGTGCCCATTACAGTAATACAGTTGGCAGTGGTGTCAGTGCATGAACTATTTTTTTTTGGGGCTTCAAAAGCATTTGTCTTACATGCAAATAAAAGCTGGTAAAGCTGGTAAAGGCTGGTATATAATCCAAAGTTGAAGTTTAGGTCCAGTTCAGCAATAAACAGCACAGTGTATCAAATGTAACAGTACACTATACTGGGGTGGGGGTCCTTTTGAGTACGTTTTTGACCCTCATTATTTTTTTGTAAAAACAGACTTATAATGGTAATATTACTAATTATAAATCATAAGATTCTCACATTGTAGAGCCGTGTGTAAAATGACTAGTAATAACAGCAAAGAAATGACTGAGATTTTCTCATAAGAGTATGATCTAACAGGGCATATGTGTATCATTGTTCTCATCCAGAGTATTTATTTTATTATATAATTTGTACGTTCATTTTCCAGCATCATCTTTAATTTTCTCTCTTTAGAGCTGCTTCTGAAATTAAATTAAATTAAAACCCACCTACAGAGTTCAGGAAGATTGTTTTTTCACATAATTTGGTTACTAGATTTTTTTTTTCCACTCGTAAGATTTTTACCCGTTGTCAGGGAAATGTTATTGCTATAATTTGACCTTAATGTTTTCTTTGCGTAGGGTATTTAATATGTTGGCCAGCAGGCCTGTGGTGTGATTATCAGCCAATACCAGGACACTGGAGTGTTATCACCTAAAAATGCTGTAATAGATATAGCTCTCTGTCCACAACAATCCAACCAGTAAATGCTGCTCCGAACTTCAGCTCCTGCAGGATTAGAGCAGGTATAGTTCACACTGCATAATGTAAGCTGAGTTTTCTCTGGTTTGGGCCTACTATATATACAGGAAAGGAATGGCCCAGCACTGGCATGCAGCAGCAGGGCCGGTGCTACCACTAGGCAAACTAGGCAGCCGCCTAGGGCGCCCTGCTGCCGGGGGGTGCCTGGCCACTGGTGTTCCTACTCTCTTCTCTCTGTAGCAAGCAACTAAGTCTCAGCATCAGCAGGCAGCCGCCGCTCCATTCACAGATTGTGCCAGAGGCGCAGCGGCGGTGGAGGACTGTGTCTGCCTCCCGTCTCCCGAATGAATTGAAGCAAGCAAACATTCATTGATGGGCACTGGTGAGGCTGCATTAATTGGCGCTGGTAGGTTGCATTTGATGGGTGCTGGTGAGGCTGCATTAATGGGCGCTGGTGAGGCTGCATTGATGGGCACTGGTGAGGCTGCATTGATGGGTGCTGGTGAGGCTGCATTGATGGGTGCTGGTGAGGCTGCATTAATGGGCACTGGTGAGGCTGCATTAATGGGCGCTGGTGAGGCTGCATTGATGGGCACTGGTGAGGCTGTATTGATGGGCACTGTTAGGCTGCATTAATGGGTGCCGGTGAGGCTGCATTAATGGGCTCTGGTGAGGCTGAACTGATGGAAGCTGGTAGGCTGCATTTCATGGGCACTTCATTAAAAAGGTGGGGTATACAAGGGCAGGGCAAAAGGGGTGGGGTCAGGGGTGGAGCCAGGGGGGGCGGCAAAATTAGGTTTTGCCTAGGGTGTCAAAAATCCTTGCACCAGCCCTGTGCAGCAGACTCTTCTACATGACTGATGCCTCAGGAGATACTTTTGAAATAGGAGGAAGCGATCGTGTGCAATTTACCTGCCCCTACAGGGGTGGCATTTTCCTTTTCTAACCACCTACCCAATTAATGCTATTTCTGTCATCTTGTACATTGCTGCGGCTGTATAATGAATGCATAGCTCCCAACTGTCCTGATTTCAAGGGACTGTCCCTGATTTGGAGCAATGTCCCTCGGTCCCTCTTTCCTCTTTATTTGTCCCTCATTTTGGTCTGATCCATATAGATTTATATAAAATGCACTTTTTATCTATCAAAAAGTGTTTCCCAGTGCTAAACCTTTCATCTGATTTCTAAATGCTGCATTTATAAATTCCAAAAGCCAATGTAAAGGAATAATAGTGGTAAAAAAAAGCACTTGTGGTTAACCAATCCTGTTTTTTTTTTTTTACAATTCTCCTTTAAGGGGGCGTGTCAAGGGGTGTGTCCTATGCCTGCATACTTTTGTTGATAGGTGTCCCTCATTCCCATCTCAAGAAGTTGGGAGGTATGTATAATGTGAGAATACTTACTCCTCCTTGGTCCTACAGAGAAGCTCTGCTTTATTTACCTTCGTGGTGCAGATGATGGCCTTGGTTGCTGTGAAAAGGCCCAGGGCTTCTGTGTGATGGCGAGAAGTTTGGCATTGTCCAGTCTTTAAAGGTTTAACTCAAGTCCCCTTTTTAAACTTTTTACAGCACACATGGGGGTTGATTTACTAAAGGCAAATACATACCTCCCAAGTTTCTGAGATGGGAATGAGGGACACCTATCAGCAAAAGTATGCAGGCATAGGACACACTCCTTGCCACGCCCACTTAAAGGAGAATTGTACAAAAAAATAAGATTGGTTAAACCCACAAGTGCTTTTTTACCACTACTATTCCTTTATAGTGGCTTTTGGAATTTACAAATGCAGCCATTTAGAAATCAGATAAAAGGTTTAGCGCTGGAAAACACT
Organism: Lithobates sylvaticus; assembly: GCA_028564925.1. Classification (NCBI taxonomy): domain Eukaryota; kingdom Metazoa; phylum Chordata; class Amphibia; order Anura; family Ranidae; genus Lithobates; species Lithobates sylvaticus. The sequence continues at coordinate 21,208,629 of CM053037.1, forward strand.
TTTTGATAGATAAAAAAGTGCATTTTATATACATTTATATAGATCAGACCAAAATGAGGGACAAATGAGGAGGAATGAGGGACAGAGGGACATTGCTCCAAATCAGGAACAGTCCCTCGAAATCAGGGACAGTTGGGAGGTATGCAAATAGACTGTGCATTTTGCAAAGTGCAGTTGCACTCTGCAAGTGCAATTGCTCCAGAGCTTAGTAAATGAGGTAAAGCTTCATAGAATGCAAAAAATATCCAATCACATGCAAGGAAAATAAGAAAAACAGCATTTTTGCTTGCACATGATTGGATGGTAGAACTCAGCAGAGCTCTCCCTCATTTACTAAGCTCTGGAGCAACTTCACTTGCAAAGGTGCAGTCTATTTGCCTTTAGTACATCAACCCCATTGAGTTGACATGTTAAAGCGGGAGTAAACCCATCGATTTAACAGTCTAAAAAAAAAAGGCATGCCGTGAATGCTAACTGCACATTGGCTGTGCTCTCAACCAAACAGTCAAACCATCCAATGGCTGGTGTCATAACGGATCACATGTGCAGCACTGTGGCAGTTGAAGATTAAACAGAGGCAAAGATGGCAGCTTCCTTGGCTGAAAACGATAGGGGGGTTTACTTCCACTTTAAGCATGGTGCAAGCTTGGGGCACCAGATTCAGGAAAAGAATATTAACCAGTAGTTAGGCTTTCCACAAGCTGCATTGAGTCATGGCTATGACAAGTGACAAGTCCTGCAATGCCTCAAGGTTCCACAACAGCTGGACTGCCGAGGTTGCCTACCCATGAAATAGACCATGTCACTTGGGTGGCTGGACCAGCTTGCCAGGAATTTCTTATGCTGTGCTAATTTGCCCAAATGTCTACCAATGGTGATTTAAAGCCCAACTTTTTTTACACTTTGAACAAGAAGGGAGAAATTTTAAACTGTAAAACCTCTATTGTGTTTTTATTGCTGTCTCTGACCCAGTCTTTATCAGCTCCAGTTCTCCAGGCGCCCCAACAGGTCATGTTTTCAGGCCTTCCATTATTTTGCACAGGTGATTTGATCAGTTTTACTGCCACAGCCATTTCATCTGCGGGAAACCCTGAAAACATAACCTGTTGGGGCGTCTTGAGGACTGAAGTTGAGAAACGCTGCTCGGACCCCTTTGGAGAGATTTCATCTCATTTCCTACTGGACAGGACTAAGGTCCTATCACTACATTTGTAACACTTTAAGCAAGAAGTGTACTTTCAGACAGTATACTTACACATTCTACTTAGCCCTCCTAATTTAAACTACCCAACCATCCTCAGGTACTCACCAACTCGAATGTCATGGCCTGCTGTGATGTTTACCTCCTCAGCTCAACTCTCTCACTACTGGCCACCAGTGATGTAAGTAACTGAGTTAAAATAAACGGAGTTACTTAACGCAGTTACTTTAGCGGGTAACGAGTAATCTAACTGATTACTTTTCCCCTCATGGTAACGCAGTTCCCATTACTTGGGCGGCGTTACCGAAATGACATCTACCGCCACTAGATGGCAGTAGTGTAATTCCGGTGTCCTGCCGAAAAAGTTCCCATGCCGGATTAGGACCCCCTGTACTGCGCAGGCGCAGCGCTTGCGCAGTACGAAGGACTACGGAGCTTACAAAAATTGCCGAACCTAAACAGCTCTGAGTGAAATTATAATTGTTATATATCGAGCTCTGTTCATTAATTTAACATTCGCCCTCTTCTGTAGCCACCCGCCCCTTACACGATATAATAATAATAATAGACCCGCCCCTTGCTTACACGCTATAACAGATCTGCCCCTTGGTTAGAGTAATAATAGAGCAGCCCCTTGGTTACACGATATATAACAATAATAATAAATGCGCCCCTTGCTTACAGTAATACTAGACCTGCCCCTTAGTTACACGTATAGAATATTAAAAAAAAGTCAGTTACTTTGCTGCGTAACTCATTACTTTTCCAATGTAGTAACTGAGTTACTAATGCAATTACTTTTTGGGAGAAGTCATTTGTAACTTAACTAATTACCTTTTTAAAGTAAGATGACCAACACTGCTGGCCACACCTGGGGAGTGATTCCTTATAGTCTTCTAAGCGACTGTCTTCCAAGGGTCTTCATTGTCTGTGGGTTGTCTGATTTAGGTAAGTAAGCAACTGTGGGTCGGATGGGGACTATAGATCAGGAAAGCTAGGCAAGGCAGGTAAATAAACTTTTGTCTAAAACACACACAATGCCAGGGAATTCCAGTAAGGCGGCTGGCGCACAGGCGAGCACATGCGCATGAAATCACCCATAGAATTGTGACCAGGTGCGCACATGCACAGAAGTGTGCATGTGAGGCCATTTGCAATCCCTGTTATCGCCAGATGGCCTATTTAAAGGATGCTCTTGCCGACCATCAGTGCTGACTGGTCTTCAGCTCCTTTATGTGTCATGCATGTATCCTGTAATTGATATTTGTTGATGACTTGTTACTGGCCTGACCCTGAATTCTGCTTGTACTTCTGCCTGCCTGTTCCTGACTTTGGCTCTGCTGCTGACCATGCATCTGCCTAAGCCTTATTGCCCACTAACAACTGACCTTGGCTGCCTTTGTGACCATACTCCTGCCTCAGATTTGCCTACATGTTACTTCTAAGAGCCCACTCTGGCTGTCATTCTTGCTGGCTCCAGTCTCAAGTTTTATGGGAGCTTCCACAAGCCTCTTCCTCTGAACCTGCAGCACAGGCGGAGTGCCCTTTAATCTCGGTTGGTCCATCCTGCTTAATTTCAGTTCCTGACCTGATGTCCTTCCATACCTTCTGAGCCTGCCTCTACAGCTGCAATTCTTTCATCAACACCTGCTGGCACTCGTGTTCCTCTGGTTCCTCAGCATCATCTGTTGCACTCTCAGTGGGGCCTGGGCTGGAGATACAAGAGAGGCCAACCCAGTCTTCTCAGTCTACTACCAGGTACATGACACACGTCCTTTAATAGCTATTAAACTGACTAAACTGACTGTACAATATAATGTGCTCTATTATATATAAATGTCTCCCCCTCTTTGTACCTATTGGCCATTAAATGTGCTGAGAATGATGTCTCAATGAATAATAGAAAAGGTGGCCGGTAGAAAGGCAGGCAAGTCAGAGCAAAACTCTGGTTGGAATTTGCATCACTGGTTTTCGGGCTCTTTGGGCACACTAGAAACAAACTTAAGATGGAAAACTAAGGCCCCATGCACACGAGACGCAGATGCAAACTCTGCTGAACGCATGTTTTAAAAAGCAGAAACCTGCATTTAAAAACGCGCGTTTTGCTGTGTTTTCATGCCGCGTTTAGCCGCGTTTGCGTCTAGCATTTGTAAAGCATTTGTAAAGATAACATCATATAGACCCTCCCCAAGCTCAGAAAGCATGTATTATTAACTATTTCTGCCATTTCGATCAGAGTGAGCAGCAACAGCAGAGAGAGCAGTTGTACACTTGCATTTGCCTCTCTTTCTGTGTTTTTTTTTTTTAAATGGATCCCATATTGAATATATGTCAGGAAATGCTCCTGATGTTGCTCTTGATGAGGCAGTAACATCGTCGCAAATTTGCATGAGAGGTCCAGAGTCATAGCTCGTCGATATTGGACCCATCCGTTGATGGTACAGAGAATGTCCGTTGGATATTTCACAAACATGTATGCATTAGTGAGTATATATGCTCTATGAACTATCTAAACTAATTACGACATTTTAAACCAATTTTTCTAGTATTTTTTATGGTTTACCATCATATTTCTGAGATTTCTGGTCCAAAAAATTGGGTTCCTTTAAAAAGGCTTATAAACGCAAACGCAGCTAAACGCAGGTGCCTGCGTTTAGCCGCGTTTAGCTGCGTTTTGCGTCTGAAATGTGGAAAAGCAAAGTGTCTGAACGCATTTTTTTTCTTCTGGAAAAACGAGGTTAAACGCAACTGCATAAAAACGGGAAAAAACGAGACTGTGTACATGGGCACATAGGATAACATTGCATGCGTTCAGGTGCAGTTGAAAAAAGTGTCCAACTGCCTCTGAACGTGCGTTTAACAGCGTCTCGTGTGCATGAGGCCTAAAAATGTTGTGTTACTTGTTGGGAGCTATTTGCAAAATGTTTTTAAACCTGGACTTTATACTGAACGGCAAGCTTGAGGCTGGGTTTACATTATTGCGAATTACACTATTGCGAATTGGATGCGGGTTCCCATATCTCCGGTGAGGCTCTGGTGCGAATTTGCACAGGAGCTCTGTGCGTCTTTTGGTCCGTTTCAGGTCCTAATTCAGCCCAAAATTAGGGCTAAAATCAGACCTGAAACAGTGAACGGGGACACACCAGACCTCTAGTGTGAGCCGCATGCGAAGATAGTGTGAACCCAGCCTCAGTAAAATGTATTCACTTTTGAACCATCTCCAAGGCCTCTGTGTCCTACCAAACTACTTATTACATGGGTAGAATAATTATATGCCCTTTGTTTCTTCAGTCTATCAGACTGTAGAAGATCTTCTAGCAACCATGCATTGCATGCTAAGTATGGATGACAGACTGGTCTAGTTATTTGACTTAGTTCTCAAGAAAAAAAATCTGGCATTTCTTATTCTGCTCATAAATTGATTTCCGCGGCTTTTATTTTGTCATATTTCTTTATACTATTCCCTACTTTTCCCCAGAGAAAACCACATGGGTAATTGCAGTGCCTGGCTGTGCCATCATTCAGTCCTGGAACTGACCCTTAAATCAAGTTTGACGCCCTGTGAATTGCTATTGACTCTTCACATTCTAAAGGTCAGATTTAGAGAATGCTGTATATCAGTCCACACAATGAGAAGGCGTAACGCTACACAAATACACAAAGAAAATAAAAGCATTGGTTTCACCAGGGGACAAAGGACACCGGAGAGTTAAAAAGAACACTATTATTACTTTTTTGAAAGACTAAGTCAATGTCCAAAACTTTTAACTGTATTTAAGATACAGGTGGACAATGGCAGGGTGAATCACGAACTGGCTTCTATCGAAGATTCCAGACATGTGATGTTCTCTGTTGAATTCCCAGCTTGCCTTTGTTACAGCTATCGCATAGACCAGTCTTTGAGATATGCAGGCCTTGGGCACTCTGCTGCTTGTCCATCTTTTAACTTTCTTTGTGGTGTGCAGATAAAATGGCCTCTCTTCTCTGCACACCAGCAGCAGTTCCTGCACCACCACTGAGCTGCCTCCAACTGGCCAACGTCTTATTGATAGCTGCCTGCGACGCCAAGTATAAGAAATGCTTATTCTATCCCCCACCATTCCTTTCCTTCATTAGATCCAAGATTCCTATGTAAATTTGGTGTCGGAGCTTACACATATGACCTGTTATATTGCTTTTGGCGCTGCTCAAAGTAGAGGTAGAAGGATATTCCTGGTCCCAGAGCATCGGGTGCAGGATTGTCGATACCAATCAAGAGGTCTAGTAAATGTAAAAAGGAAAGGATCGCTGCTACATCTGACCAACCCGGGTTAATAAAACAATAAGGAGAGGCTTCAGCCTACAGGTCTCTACCAAACAAAACACCCTGATGCATTTCACCCACCCCAACAGGGCTTAGTCTAAAGCCTTGTACACACGATCAGATTTTCGGTAGGGAATTGTGTGATGACAGACCATAGTTACATAGTTAGTTAGGTTGAAAAAAGACACAAGTCCATCCAGTTCAACCACAAATAAAAAAAATATATATATATCATACAATCCCATATACCCCATTCTATACCCACAGTTGATCCAGAGGAAGGCAAAAAAAAACCAGTAGAGCGTGCTCCAATTTGCTAAAGCAGGGGAAAAAATTCCTTCCTGATCCCCCGAGAGGCAATCGGATTTCCCCCGGATCAACTTTACCTATAAATGTCAGTACCCAGTTATATGATGTACATTTAGGAAAGTATCCAGGCCTTTCTTAAAGCAATCTACTGAGCTGGCCAGAACCACCTCGGCAGGGGCGGACTGACAACTCATGGGGCCCCCGGGCAATTTGAGATTATGGGGCCCCCATGCAATCAGAGATTATGGGGCCACACAGTATACAATCACATAGTATACACATACATGTGCACACAGTATACACCGACATGTTTCTATTGGCTGAGAAGGTACTGGAGAGGTGGGGCAGCTATAATCTCAGGGTTTTTAGACCAAAAGGATGTCGGTAAGGGACATTTCAGAGACAGATGTAAAAAAAACACAGATTTTTACATACTGTCCCTGTTTTTTCTGAGGCTGGCAACCCTGATGGGGCCCCCTAGTGGCCCGGGGCCCTCGGGCAGTGCCCGAGTGGCCAAATGGGCAGTCCGCCCCTGTGACAGACAGTTTGCCTAAAATCCGGCCATTAGTACGCTCCTTCAGACAAGTGTTGTCCAACTTTCGGCCAACAGATGTTGGATGGCAGGCTAGTAAACTTTCAGAGGACAAAGACTGTTGTCAGATTTTCGTATCATGTGTACACAAGTCCTTCACACAAAAGTCCAAAGTACAAACACGCATGCTTGGAATCAGTGCTCACCAAACACGACATTAGCAGAAGGTGCCCAAAGGGTGGTGCTCAAGTACGTCACTACGTTCGTGTTTGTTGGCCAACAATTGTGTGACCGTTAGTATGCAAGACAAAATCCAAGGCACACGCCCTTCGGACAAAAGCCTGATGCTTTGTTGGCCAACAATCTGATCATGTGTACGAGGCTATAGGGTCCCTGGGCTGGTCGAGAGGAGCTTACACAACTTATTTCTCCTCTTGCTCATTAGCTGAGAATGTTCATGTCTAGTGATTGACATCTCAGGCCTGAGCACTGCTTCCAGGCAAGAGGGCACGGGCTCCTTCATACTCAAAAGCACTGAGTATTTATCCAGGTATCTTATGGACTTGCTGAGAAGGGTGACGGAGGGTGAGTATCAGCAGATGATTTGAAGGCTCTTCCTACAAGAGAACCTGTCAAAACGGGCAAAGTATTGGATTTCTTGAAAAGTTGTAGGCTTGTTCTGCAAGATTAAATACCGAAGCACCCTTCTGCATGGTTACAGGGTATTTGAGCACTTAAAAATAATAAATGATGTTCTGCTATAACCTCCATTTACCATTATGGGAAATGCTTTGGCCCCCACCATTTGTTGCGCCCCACTGCCCTCGGCTCATTTTTTTTTCCCACCGGAAATAGGTTTTAGAAATTAAAAACTCTTGCGCCAAGAACATCAAGAACTTGTCCAGTTCCAGAGCACTAAAGAAAACAACAATCAGTGCATATGAATTCAGGTAATCTACTTTCTGCACCACCAGATTCAATAAACTCAGAAAAACACATTCATTATATATAGACATGTACGGGAGCCACTGCCAGGCTGACGACAGATGTCAAGTGCAAAAATATAAATGTTGCTTAATGGACTAGTACAGTATGACCTTGGGAATGTCACTACAAATGAAGCAGTGTTAATGCCGAAGAGGAATCTGAGGGTGAAGAGGCAAGGACGTCACAAGGGAAATTATACTTTACACTACCTGAGCATAGCATGAAGACAATGATGACTTAGTTGTTTTGGGCTGTTTCCCTATGCACTGAAGTGACATAAATGGAATCCGTCTTCAAAGACACCTCATGAGAGCTGAAATTCTTGTGTCTTAGGGAGTTTAAGGTACATTTCTGGCAAATGTAAAAATTTTGCATTTAAGCTGACACTGGGGACACGGCCCACCAGCTTAGTGTCTGGAATTTTCATTCTAGTAGTCACCCTTTTTGCAAACGGTTGCAATGTTGGTTAAGATGGCACAGTTGTTGTAGTGGTCATCTTCTGAATGGCCCTGCATTGGAACCTGCGATATTGCAAGGCACATGTTCCCAGATTCCATGGCCTGAATCCCAGATTCCAGGCATGGGCGTCCGCAGGTAAGGGCAAGGGGGGGGGCAAGTGCCCCCCTCCCTGGAATCAGGGATCGGATCAGGAGTGATGACCCCCATCACCCCTCTCTGTCACCCCCTCTCTCACCCCTCTGTCATTTTTACCCCCCTCTCTCTCCGTCACCCTCCTCACTCTCTGTCACCCCCTGTCTCCCTCTGTCACCACCTCTGTCTCTTTGTCACCCCCTCTCTCTCACCCACTTTCTCTCTGTCACCCCCCTTCTGTCTCTTTCTGCCCCCCCCCTTTCTCTCTGTCACCCCCCTTCTGTCTCTTTCTGTCCCCCCCCCCCTTTTCTCTCTGTCACCCCCCTGTCTCTCTCTGTCACCCCACACATGTATGCAGTTTCTGACAGTCTCTTGTGCCATGTCTGCAGTCTCTTGAGCCATGTATGCAATTTCTGACAGTCTCTTGGGCCATGTATGCAGTCTCTGGTCATCTCTTGTGCCATGTCCGCAGTCTTACAGTCTCTTGAGCCATGTATGCAGTCACTGACAGTCTCTTGGGCCATGTATGCAGTCACTGACAGTCTCTTGGGTCAGGTATTCAGTCTCTGGCAGACTCTTGGGCCATGTCCGCAGTCTCTGACAGTCTCTTGGGCCATGTGTGCAGTCTCTGACCATCACCTGTACTACGTCTGCAGTCTCTGACGGTGATAATGTGATAATTACATTGTCGAAAAGGTCAGAGCATGGGTGACCTTAAACTGATGCCCCCCCCTGAAAAAAGTTCTGCGGACGCCCATGATTCCAGGTCTCAAAAGGCAAGGTTACAAGTTAAGGCTTACAATGGTGTCACCTGCCTGTATGCTGATTTGGATAGTGACTCTGGCAACTCTTCTTATTGGCGCCTAGTTCTCCCAAACTGAGTGCTCTGGTCGAAGGGATGGCTAATAGAAAGAAAGATTGAAATACCCAGAGCCGATCCGCCCTATACGCTCACTATGCAAGCTGCATAGGGCCCCGCCGCTGTGGGGGGCCCCCCAAGGGCGGATCGGCTCTGCTCCGAAGCTACTCGGTCCGCCACTTCCAGCGGCTAGGGACAGACTGGCACGAAGCCGGAAATGACTTGGTTCCAGTCTCCTGATTGTAAACACGGAAGCGACGTCACAACGCCACTTCCTGTTTACTCAGCTGCCAATGGCGCCAGTTTTAAAAAAATATGCAGTATTCAGAATCGCTGAAAACGGCGATCTGAATAGTTTGAAGTGCAGATTAGATTAGACCCCTGATCCCTCCATAAAGAGTACCTGTCACCACCTATTACTGTCACAAGGGATGTTTACATTCCTTGCGACAACAATAAAAGTGACCAAATTTTATTTTATTTTTTTTTTAAACACAATTTAATTATATAAAAATAAATAAGAAAAAAAATGTTTTTATTTTTTTTTAAAACGCCCCCGTCTCAGCGAGCTTGCGCAGCAAAGAAAGCGCATGCAAAAGTCGCACCCGCATATGTAAACGGTGTTCAAATTACACATGTGAGGTATCGCCGCGATCGTCAGAGCGAGAGCAATAATTCTAGCACTAGACCTCCTCTGTAACTCTAACCTGGTAACCGTAAAAACAAAAATTTAAAGCATTGCTTTTTAGGTACCGTAGTTTGTCGCCTTTCCCCGAGTGTGTGCAATTATAAAGCGTGACATCTTGCACATTCTATAAAAAAAATTGGGCTAACTTTACTGTTTCGTTTTTTTAAAATTCATGAAAGCGTCCCTTTTCCCAAAAAGTTGCATTTAAAACACTGCTGCACAAATACCGTGTGACAGAAAATATTGCAACGATCGCTCTATATATATATATATATATATATATATATATATATATATATATATAATGTTTGGGGGTTCTAAGTAATTTTCTAGCAAAAAATATGGATTTTAACTTATAAACACCAAATGTCAGAAATAGGCTTGGTCATGAAAGGGCTAAAGGAGGGAGGATTGTATTGGGAAGTGTCAGGTGTGACTGTGTGGCAATGGCAAATGGTTTACATAGCTCATGGCATCACGGGTCAGGTAGAGGGCCCCTTAGCAGAATTTTGCTTAGGGCCTCAGGGAGGTCAGGATCGGCACTGGAGATACCTATGCTAGCTGTATGTAAAAATGTATTGACTTATGTTAATACATGTACACACAGTATACGCACAGTATACACATACATGTGCACACAGTATACACAGACATGTTTCTATTGGCTGAGAAGGTACTGGAGAGGTGGGGCAGCTATAATCTCAGGGTTTTTAGACCAAAATGATGTTGGTAAGGGACATTTCAGAAACAGATGTAAAAAAAAACACAGATTTTTACATACTGTCCCTGGTTTTACTGAGGCTGGCAACCCTGATGGGGACCCCTAGTGGCCCGGGGCCCTCGGGAAGTGCCCGAGTGGCCGAATGGTCAGTCCGACCCTGCATGGGCCAAATATTGGTGGCATCGGCCGGTTCAATAGAAACCGGCTGACATACAGACCATGTCTATGGCAGCCAGTTCAGCATAACCAAAAAAGGTCTGCCAATTGGCATCTGATCAGTGCTCTCAGCCATTCGAGACCGCTGACCAGTGTGTTCTGTTCATGCACAGCGCAGTGTACACTCCAGATCCATTCCTGGCAACTTATAGATAAGGCTGTACGAAGGTGAGAATGGAGCTGGATGCCTGGCCGATATAACTCCAGGGCAAATGTGCAGGAGTTACATCATGAGTGGCTGGCTGACCAATGGCCAAAGAGATAAGATGCGGAAGAAGAGACAGAAAAGGCGTCAGCGACTGATATCACAGAGCCGTCAACGCTCCAGGACAAGAGAGGAAAAATGCAGAGATAAGTCTGCCGTAATGTGCTAGCGAGCGTGTAGTGTACTTGCACAATATGACAAGAGCTGCCACCGCTCACCCACGCTACAGTTCCCCTTTTCAAGGCTCATTTACACTTATGTCTCTTAAAAGCGAGCTGCAATAGATTGCTTTTCAAAGAGCGATACAGGAGTGGCTGAGAGACATTCAGTAGGTGATACTTCCACTGTTTTTTTTTTTTTGACAGCCAAATGAAGGTTTTGAATGAGAATACCCAACTGTGAGCCTACCTTTGGTGTGCGGTTGCACCATAACGACATTCACAAAAGGTGGTATTATTTTTTCCGCAGTACACTGCAAAGCAAACCAACCACCTCTGTGAGTAAAGGGCTGTCAGGTCATCATTAAAATGGTTGTAAATCTCAGACATGAAATATGAGCGAAGTATATCCCTCTATACTGTAGTGTGTACCTGTCTCACTCCAGAGAACTAAGTGTAATTTCTGTCTGCAGCTCCGTTCCTCTGCTATCTGCATGAGTCACTTCTCACAAGTTTTCCTGACACCAAGAGAAAAAATGGTGACAGGGGAGAGATCTCCAGCACACAGCCTGTGTTTGACAGCCTCATCTCTGTCCCTGTGTTTCTGTGTGAAGGGGGATTTGTCCCTTCCCTCCAATCAGCTCTCAGAGCTTCCCTCACTGAGATCTGCAGAGTGTAACTTCAGCTCTCAGTGCCCTGCTTTCTGACAGCTCAGACATGCTGTATAAAATTCTGCACTTTGAGCTGCTGTAGAGAAGAGATGACTGTAGATAAACAGGTACAACTTATGTAGAAGGATTTGGTTCATCTCTGTGTATCACCTGAGGCCAGTCACTTCACTGGGTATATGTAGGGGTCACGAGCCGATGCGAGTGCCCGGGGGTCATGATCACCCCCAGGCTTCCGCAATCGCCGCTAACACACGGAGAACCAGGATCTATCCAGAACCAGGAGTACACACAGTTTTCCGGTTCTCTGGGGGGAGAAGTGACAGACCGTCTGTTCATACGAACAGCGATCTATCTCTTCCCCTACACAGTCCCCTCCCCCTTCAGTTAGAACACACACTAGGGAACACAATTAACCCCTTGATCGCCCCTAGTGTTAACCCCTTCCCTGCCAGCGACATTTTTACAGTAATCAATGCATTTTTATAGCACTGATCGCTGTATAAATGCCAATGGTCACAAAAATGTGTCAAAGGTGTCTGATCTGTCCGCCATAATGTCGCAGTCCCGATAAAAATCGCAGATCGCCGCCATTACTAGTAAAATACATTTTTTATAATAAAAATGCCATAAATCTATCCCCTTTTTTGTAGACGCTATAACTTTTGCGCAAACCAATCAATATACGCTTATTGTGATTTTTTTTTTTAACCAAAAAATATGTAGAAGAATACATATCGGCCTAAACTGAGGAAAAACTTTTTTTTTATATATTTTTGGGGGATATTTATTATACCAAAAAGAAAAAAAAATTGTGTTTTTTTTTTCAAAATGTCCCTCTTTTTTTGTTTATAGTGCAAAAAATAAAAACCACAGAGGTGAGAAAGCTCTATATGTGGGGAAAAAAGGACGTCAATTTTGGGTGCAACGTCGCACGGCCGCGCAATTTTCAGTTAAAGCGACGCAGTGCCGAATCACAAAAAGTGCTCTGGTAAAAATCTTCCCGGGGCTGACGCAGTTAAAGTCCCAACTCCTGCCCTCACTTTGTTTCCCTCATCGCATCGCACCACATAGCAATCACACTGCGTTCATGCGATTTTGCTGCGGGTGTGAAACGTTAACGACATCCCAAAAGCTGGTCGCAGGACGCAGTGCTTTCTTTGAATCGGATTGGATGGGTATAAACACCCATGTGATCTGATTCCAGTGCGGCAAAAAAAAAGTGCAATACAAAATGATGGGCTCAAATCGCATCACATTCCTCTGTGAATAACATCTGATGTGATGCATCAGTGTGAACCCAACCTTAAATTGCTTCTGAACTGTTCTATTTCAACGCGTTACAAGTATAAACTAGGACTTAAGCAGGCAAAACAGTCCCAGTATAAATTCTTCAGCTGCCTAACGGGAACTACCCTTTAATTTATTGCATTGCAGGACCCAGTTGTCATAGACCATTATCAATTGCAAACCATTATCAGCTGCCGTCCTGACGATTTTCTACATACATCAAGCCAAATAGAGCTAATTAATTAATGCTGCAAAACGAACACCTTTAACATCGACTCAATATTTTAACACGGCAGCGAGAACAGCAGAAGGCACTTAGGTACCAGGTGTATTTGTGGCATGATGGATGATATGTTACAGCGTGGTAAAGCGGTAGAGAAGACTTCATTGTTTATAGCAAGGTGTTCATATGTGTTTTATATCATGCAAAATGTAGAACAATGAGCTTTTACTCCAATGCACGCCACATATTATCATCCATGCACGTGTTAACGCTGTGAGGTCCAGAGGAGGTCAACTACCAGCTTGTACAATACATGTCTATGTGGCAGGAATGCAAGGTGTTAAGTGCCCAGCTGTATATACTATGGGTTGGACTCATCCCAGCAGATACGTGGCACACATCAGCTCCCAGTGGCTCCTGCTGAGTGGCTGAGCCCCCACATTAAACCAAAAAGACCTGGGTACCATTACAAATGCTAAGCAGGGTTGTGGATGCAATATTAATGTGATGTGATGTAATTGGATAGGGTCACTGGTGCAGGCTTAGCAGGTACCTTAAAGGGCAACTTTAGCCAAGGGTGACACCGTTTTCTGAGGCGTATGTGAACTCAGAAGGTGTCTAACCTAATGAGCCATGACTAAAGCCTAATGTCCAAAACGCGTAGGATGTTTTTACAGCATTGTTCATGTCTTTTCATTCATTAAAGGAATACTATTTTTTGGAGTGCTGACCATCCCTTTCCCTAAACAAATGAACCACCATCTTCCAGTGCTTGAAGCATGGTCCCATCAGGGCTTCAGTTTGGGTAGACTCCTGATGGAATTATGGGTCCGTAGGTGGAGGTTAAAGCTGGCAAACTTCTAATTGTGCTAGTTCCCGGGCAAAGCACACTTGTGCAGCATCACACACACAGTTGGGGAGATTTACCAAAACTAGAGTACCCATAATCTGGTGCAGCTGTGCAAGGTAGCCAATAAACTTCTAACTTCAGCTTGTTCAATTAAGCTTTGACCATTAGGCTCGGTTCCCACTGTACACCACTTATGAATTGCACAGGAACCGCTCGGTACACACGACCGGTTTCCCCGTCGGAATAAACTCTGAAGGTTTTTCCGGCGGAAAAATATAGAACATGTTCTCTATCTAAGTCCGTCTGAATTTTGGACGGAAAAAGTCCAATGGGGCATACACAAGGTCGGAATATACGATGAAAAGCTTCCATCTGACTTTTTCTGTCGGAAATTCCGACCGTGTGTATGAGGCATTAGGCAGGCGGTTTGTTGGATAGGTGGCATCTCTCCTGACAAGTTCCCTTTAATTAAAAAAAATGATTATGTAGCCGTGCTGCCAATCACCACCTGTGTGTAGACTCTTTCCCCCCACTCACCCCCCCTCCCAGGATCCCCCCACTCACCCACTGTCTGCTCTCCCCCTCCTCCTGAAATACAGAATTGGTTCCAATGAAGGGAAACAAGAGTAAGAGCCAATGGAAACAAGAGAGAGAACTTGCTGGGAAGAGCTATGGACACTGGGATTTGTAGTTTTCTCAGGAGATGCACAATGCAAGTGTATGGAGGACAGATAGCTGGCAAACTACAGGGAACACAATTCCCTGTTCTGAGAGGAGGAGAGGCAGGACTGTTTTTCTGGGTAAAATTGAGAGACTCTGTGTCTTTTGCAAGGGGACACCGTGCTGAGAAGACCTTCTGCGGAATGTGTTGTAGAAACCTCCGAGAGAGAGTCACTCAGAGGGGACTTGCTTCTGGAGCCTGACTGCCTACTAAAGAGGGAGGACCAACCTGGTGCTGAGGGTGTCAAGGGTGCCAGAGACTGCAAATGAGTGATCTAGCTGAGAGACTGAGCCTCCAGGACTTGACGTCTAAAACCGCCAAGAGAGTGAATTGGAACCTGACGCCTATCAGGAGTGATGAGAGGACAGTACTCAATCCCTTCCTACACACTGCACAACAGAGATCGCTCATTACATAGCAGCCCAGCGGCTATACATCATTTATTCTTAAAGAAACAGACCCTCAAGCACTACTGACAGAAGGGCCCCACCGCAAGCCGGCCAACATTAGCATTAAGGTGCCAGGTTCTAGTTTTCTTTTTTTCTTGGTTCGATGTTGGTTTGTCTCACAAGCCTGGGTATGCCCAGTAGGCTCTGTATTGTACTAAACTTTTGAAACTCCAAATAAAAATAATGTAAAAAAAAAAAAAGGTGCCACGTACTTTGTCACCACTTTTAAACATGTACTCTGCTTAGGAACACTTACGGATACCACCATCTAGGGCAGGAATCTTCAAACGACGGCCCTCCAGCTGCTGCAGAACTACACATCCCATGAGGCATTGTAAAACTCTGACATTCACAGACATGGACTAGGCATGATGGGAATTGTAGTTCCTGAACAACTGGAGGGCCGTAGTTTGAAGACCACTGATCTAGGGTGTCTCTACGTAGTGCACTCAAGAACATTATTAATGAGATACAGTATTCTGGGTCTGGTTTTGCTCAGTAATAGTCTTCTCTCATAAAGTTTGGACTTATATTGATGCAGATTACGTTCTTTCTCCTGTGTTAGGTCAGAATTTACTTTATTAATTCTCCAACCTTGCTTGATGCCAAGTTTTGGATATTTTCCTGCTACATAATAACTTATGTAACGTATAATCTTGTAGTCTTTGGTCTGATGGTCTGTTAGGTGCATGATTATTATAATTTGTGACGTACTAGTGCCTAAGTTATCCAGGTGTGAGTGGTTCTCCACTTCTAACTGGTTGTGTCAGTGGGGACTGAGCAGTTTTAAGAGTTGCGGCAGTACAAAGGCCCCATCATCATCTGCTGGGATAAACATTACAATTATAGGCAATTGCTTATTGCAGGAGGTTTTGGCGCTGGGACTTTGGCATCGGGATGTTCAGACACAGGGAGATTAGTCTGTGGTAAAGAAGATCAAGGCACAGAGGAGGTGATCATGCAAATAAGTTTATTTAACCACTTCACTACCAGGCACTTTCGCCCCTTCCTGCCCAGGACAATTTTCAGCTTTTAGCGCTGTTGCATTTTGAATGACAATTGCGCAGTCATGCAACACTGTACCAAAACTACATTTTCTTTTGGTGGTATTTGATCACCACTGGGGTTTTTATTTTTTGCTAAACTAAAAAAGACCGAAATTTAAAAAAAAATAAAAAGTTTTTCTTAGTTTCTGTCATAAAATGTTGTTTTCTCCTTCATTTTTTGCTAAACTAAAAAAGACCGAAATTTAAAAAAAATAAAAGTTTTTCTTAGTTTCTGTCATAAAATGTTGTTTTCTCCTTCACTGACAGGCGCTGATGGGCACTGATAAGGCGGCACTGATGAGTGGGCTGATAAGGTGGCACTGATGGGCACTGATGAGGAGGCACTGATATGTTGAATTGATGGGCACTGATAGGCGGCACTGATATGCAGCACTGGTGGGCCCTGACTGGCGGCACTGATAGGCAGCAGTAATTGGCACTGATAGGTGGCACTGATGGACACTAATAGACGGCACTGATGGGCAGCACTGATGACGAGGAACTGACAGGTGTTACTGCTGGGCACTGATTGGCACTGTGATAGTCACTGATTGCCACTGTGGTGGGCTCTGATTGGCACTGTGGTGGGCTCTGATTGGCACTATTATTGGCACTGACAGACTTTATTGATGGGGCACTGACTGACAGCTGATGGGCACTAATTGGCAGCTGATGGGCACATCTGATGGGGGCTGTGCTAATAATCAGTGTGCTGATTATCAGCACAGTCCCCCCCATGACAGGGAGAGCCGCCGATCTGAGGAATGCCATTTGCCGGTGTTCTTACGAGAAAGGTCCCCCCATCGGATAGTGTCCGCCTTATACTGCACAGGCGCAGCGCTTGCGCAGTACGGAGGACAAAGGAGACGCCGAAAGTCTCCGAAGATGAACAGCTGATTGTCAGCTCTACACGGTGCCTGCGCACTTAATGGTACATTCTGTCACAGGCTTCCGATGTTGTAAGACACCACTTTGTAACATGGCGTGACGTCACACGCCCAGTGGCATGGGGGGATAAAAGGCCAGCCAGCGGATTGTGCCCAGCGGGGGCAGAAAGTGTCCTGGGCCCGGCATCAGAGAGAATAAATATGGCCTCAGGGTTGGTGGTCAATAGGAGTAGTGCCCTTTATTAGTAAGAGAAATAGTATACCATCATTGGTATTGGTGGAAGAAATAGTGCTCCATTGTTGGTGTCAGTGGGAGGAATAGTGCCTCATATCAGTGGGAGGAATGGTGCCCCAGGGTCCAGATAAAGGCTAGCAAAGTGCCACTTCTGGTCTTAGGGACGCAGTTTGGAGACCCCTAGTCTAGACCATTACTCCATGGGTGTCAACTGCCAATATAACTATATATAAATATCTAATGGAAATTTAACAGGTATGCAATATGACTTATAACATAAAAATGATAATGAAGTTGCCAATACATTGTTGGATGCATAACACAAAGGATTACTTGATTTTGTATGTTATTATATACTGTTGTATGAATTGTTTATGCTATGAATGTATAAATATTTGGTTATGTGTAAGATGTTTTGTGTATATTATTTCTTATGAATTATTTATTGTTTAACCTAGATTGATGCATATACTCCTGAAGAAGCTGTACAAAATTTGACGAAACATGTCGAGATGGATGCATGAATTTTAACATGAAATATGTCAAATATGCAAAATTCATAATTTTTACAAAATTCATTTTATTGATATAAAATAAAGAATGATTTTATAATATGGTTGTGTCTATTTTCACCTCTAAGACCAAAGAACAAAAACCCCTAGTGGTGGACTTTTAAGGCATGTATGAAATAGAAAAATTTATTGAATATAAAAATATTTATTAATAGTATAATGTCATAAAAAACACATATAACATAAGGAATGCATTTACAGTGTAATCACCAGTGTACATACAGTAATTTATAATAATTTTTCACCCAACGCGTTTCGGAGTACACATAGCTCCTTCCTCAGGGGTGAGTATTTAATAAGACAGATTTCTATACAAAAGATAGATAACATATATTAAGGTATATTGAAAAAGGAAACAGAGATACACATAACCGTGCATGTACCGTATATAATGTTCAATTTTCATATAATACACTTATGTATTTGGGTGAAGTACTAGACTGACATTCCATAGTATTGTAGTTACAAACAACGAGAGATAAGACAAGAGAGCTAAGCAGTTTCCCAACGTCAAAAGCTCCTAGTGTAGTTGTTTTTTAAGATGTTTACCATCTAGGCCAAATCAGAGTAGAAATTTATGCAGCTTAGTAGCAAAAAAGCCCAAGATTTGCACCTCTAAAGTCCCCATTTTTCTTGTATTTTTGTATTCAAATATTGGGATGTGGTGCTAAATTATTTCTGATCCCTTTCGTCCAGGACTTAATAGAGGAGTATAGGAAATATTAGTTACTTGGGGGGTTGATGTAAGAGTTTGTTGAATGGTTAGTGTTAAGGTTACAGAGGGTGAATGAATGAATAATTTGTATAGCGCTACAATGCGAACTGAATCGCCTCAAGTCGCTGTATTCGTGCTTTGTTGTCATGCTTCTTAGAAGAGGTAGGTCTTGAATTTTTTCCTGAAGGCCTGATGGTTTTCTTCCATGCGAATGTCGGTCGGTAGACCATTCCATAGCCGTGGTCATTGGACAGTAAATCTCCATTCTCCCTTTGATTTGTAGCGGGATTTGGGAATGATGAGGAGATTTTGGTTAGATGAACGAAGACTATGATTTGGTGTGTAGTGTTTTATTTTCTCGATTAGGTATTGGGGAGCGACTCCATGTGCGCATTTGTCAGTGAGGCAGAGGGTCTTAAATGCGACCCGTTTCTTCACGGTTAGCCAATGTAGGTTCCTCAGGGAAGGGGAGATGGATTCCCAGGTTTTTGTTCCTGTTATCAGCCTTGCCGTCGTGTTTTGGATGAGTTGTAAGCGCGCAAGTTGATATTGGGGTAATCCTATGTAAAGGGAGTTTGCGTAGTCAAGTCGTGAATTAATGACTGTTCCAACTACCACTGCTTTGTCCTCCTTTGGAATGAAGGGGATGAGTCTACGTAGTAGGCGGAGCAGATGGTGAGAACCACTGGCTACTGCTCCTATTTGTGCATCCATTGACATTTCTGAGTCAAAAATGACTCTGAGACTCTTGGCCTTGGTGCTTGGGGGGTATGGTCTGTCCAAAGATGGTGGGTGGTGTCCACTGGGGTCACTGAGTTAATGTGAGGTTACTGGTAGGGTTTATGTTAGACTTATGAGGGTGCTTCGGGTAGGGCATCACTCTCAATGCCACCATCTCTGTGCTGAAGCCTGCCAATGCTAATTTCCCAGGGCTGAAAGCTAATGTATACGTTTTTGGATGCTTTAAAAGTATCTTTAGAAATTTCTGAGAGTGCTTTTAGTGTATTTCCAAATGTAAACATTTAGACTCATCTTATCTCAATTTCATTTTTATGTACTTTCACAGGGCAAGTTAGGTTGTGGGACTTAAATTCGTGTTACAAGAAGCTCTTGGGACGGGGGGCGAGACCTGGAGAAAGTCATGTACGATGTTTCACTTACTTTCTGGTTACTTCTTCCCTAATTTAATGGGGTTTTGCATAGGTGGCAGCAGAATTAGTTGCCAATGATGTTAATCTGTAACAGCCGCAGTGAGTGGTTGGCGCTAAATATTCACGCAGAGTGTCCTTTTTCCAGAAAGTCACTGGTTCCTCCAAATTGAAATCTGTCCACAACGAAAGCATTAGTTGGGTAGATTGACTATTTAAACGCAAGCTGAGAGATGATTACTAAGGCCGCATTCACACCTGAGCGTAGCGGAACGAGCGTTTTTTACCAGCGGTTTTACCGGCGTTTTGTCGCGCGAATACCGCCGTTTTTGCACATTTGCATACGGCGTAACAGGCGTTTTTCAACTTCAGCGTTTTTCTTGATAGCCAATAGGAAAAATGATCATCACTGTCATCATTTGTTGCTATGTTCTATGGGGATACAAACGCCCAAATCTGCCCGATTCGCGCGACAAAAAAGGGTCCGGAACTTGTTTGAGCTTCAGGCGTTCGGCTTCAGGCGACATGGAGTGGAGATGTGAACCATCTCCATAGAGAATAATGTATTTTATCCCCTCAAATGTTTTGTAGCTTCAGGCGTAGGGCGGCTTAGGGCGACAAAACGCTCAGGTGTGAATGCAGCCTAAGGCCGGTAAAACCGCCGGTAAAACCGCCGGTAAAAACGCTCGTTCCGCTACGCTCAGGTGTGAATGAGGCCTAAGTGTGCCAGATTTTTACATGTCACCTCTTCCTTCTAGCAAAGGCCTGATATCTCCTTGGATCTCCGCTGTACACATCTGCCCGGCTGAATGTTTGCTGAGCAGATGTCAGGCTGACTTTCTGCTGCAACCCATTGGACATTCATAACTGGAGCATCTGCAGCCATAAATGCCAGGAAACTGGCTACAACCCAGAACCGCTGAGTCTGTGCCAGCACCTTCAATTCACTCTGAAGGAATTTATTGCTCCATAAGGGGGAGAGAAGTGCAAAGAATGCCAAAGGTTTCATCTTATTTTCATATAGTGATCGACTGGTTTAAAAGGCATCTCCCTTCTAAACTAACTGGAACATATAAACAGTTATGTGTGCCAAGCATTTAGTAAAGCATTGCACTCTATGACTACATGGCATTGGAGGTTACATTGGGTTTTCAGAAAATAAATTGGTATCTTGCAGTTATCTCTCAGGGGATTAGTGGTTAGCCCTTCTGCCTTGTAGCACTGTGGTTCTCCTTGATTTGAACCTTGGCCAAGGACAATGTCTGGATGGAGTTTGCATGTTTTCCTTGTGCTTGTGTGCTTTCCTTCCACACTCCGAAGACACACACACACACATATATATATATATATATATGATAAGGACCTTAGATTGTAAGCTCCTTGGTGACTGGAGCTGATATGAATATACAATATGTGGGCACCATGGACAACAAATCGTACAGGGTGAGAGAGAATAGGTTCTAGGTTGGTATCTAGTGATTGGATATTTTTTACTTCGAGGTGAGGCAGATAAATTTTAGATTTTCCGTTCTTTTCTTTTTACCTCTCCTTCCCCCTCTCCCATCCTCCATAGTTGATGGTCAGCCAGAGGAGTGGGAGATGGGGAGGTGAGGGAGGAATATATAATTTAGAGGGTCGATATAAGATAGCAACCTGGGGATGGGGGTTGTCAACAAAGACAATCTATTTGCCAATTTTTCCAGATTGAGGTATTGTTTTTTTCTGTTTCTCTTTCTCTGTAATGCATCTCTTGTATGGAAAAATAATATGTGATTTGATTTTGTAATTGATAAATATATAAATAAAGGAAAAAAAATGAAATTAAAAAAAAATATATATACAATATGTAAAGCGCTGTGTAAATTGTTGGCACTTTATAAATACCAGTTCATTTTTGGGCAAGTGTGATTTTAAGCAGGCCTTGTCAGCAGCTGGCTTAAATGTCAAACCAGCTGCTAACAGGGCCTGTGTTTGGATTCACCCTGAAAGAACCCTGGTGAAGGGGGTGTCTTTGAACCCCTAAAATGTGTTGGTTAATTGTTGGATTGTCCCCATGACTTTTTTTGAAGTAAAGTTGTATCTTGACCTCTTAGCAGTGGTGTGGCGTTCAATTTGGTGGTGTTCAATTTCCATTTTTGTTACATTACACTAGAAAGCCAAGGAGACCTCTGGGGGTGTAGAACCACCTGCCTGGGAACCAGGTCACCTACATAAACATCAACACTTTAGCAATACCAATAAGATATCCTTAAAGGTCCAGTGCTCCAGTGCTATTTTTTTCACTTTCCTCCACTACCCTTACATTAAAAATGTCATTGATTATTTAATTTTTAGTACTCTTTACCCAGTTGCCCTGACCGCAGCACACTGATATATGTCGGCACAATGGCAGCGGTGGGCAAATGGGCGTACCTGTATGTCCCCTTTAAGAGACGGGGATAGCAGACACGCACCTACAACGTGACCGTGCCCGCTGGACCGGCGGACTCGATGTCCGCTGGTCTCCCGGCGATCGTGTCATGGAGCCTCAGAACGGGGAAGTGCCTATGTAAACAAGGCACTTCCCGTTCTGGCTTGTGTCATGACAGAGATCACTGCTCTCTGTCATCGAGAGCAGTGATCGCTGTCATGTCACTTGTAGCCCACCCACCCACAGTTATGCCCCGTACACACGGTCGGACTTTCCGACGGAAAATGTCCTATCGGACCATGTTGTCGGAAATTCCGACCGTGTGTAGGCTCCATCGGACTTTTTCCGTCTGAATTTCCGACGGAAAAAGTTTGAGATCCTGCTTTCAAATTTTCCGACAACAAAGTCCTATCGGACTTTTTCCGATCGTGTGTAGCGAATTCCGACGGACAAAGTGCCACGCATGCTCAGATCACATTACAAGACCAAAGCTATTGGCTACTAGCCTCTACGTAGTCCCGTCGTACGCAACAAACGTCACCACGTTCAGAATGATCGGATTTTCCGACAACTTTGTCCGACCGTGTGTATGCAACACCAGTGTCAGGCAAAATCCGTCGGAAAAAATCTGACAGATTTTGTGGTCGGAATTTCCGACCGTGTGTACGGAGCATTAGAATCACTCCCTAGGACACACTTAACCCTTTAATCGCCCCCTAGTGGTTAACCCCTTCCCTGCCAGTGTCATTTACACAGAATTCAGGGCATTTTTATAGCACTGATCACTGTATAAATGTCAATGGTCCCAAAATAGTGTCAAAAGTGTCCGATGTTTCCGCCATAATGCCGCAGTCCCGATAAAAATTACAGATCGCCGCCATTACTAATAAAAAAAAAATTATAATAAAAATGCCATAAAACTATCACCTATTTTGTAGACGCTATAACTTTTGCGCAAATCAATCAATATATACGCTTATTGTGATTTTTTTTTACCAAAAATATGTAGAGTATAGAATACATATCGACCTAAACTGAGGAAAATAAAAAAATATATATATTTTTGGGGGATATTTATTATAGCAAAAAGTAAAAAATAATGCGTTTTTTTTTTTTAAATTGACGCTCTTTTTTTTTGTTTATAGCACAAAAAATAAACCACAGAGGTTATCAAATACCACCAAAAGAAAGCTCTATTTGTGGGAAAAAAAACACAATTTTGTTTGGGTGCCACGTCGCAGGACCGCACAATTGTCAGTTAAAGCAACGCAGTGCCGAATCGCAAAAAGTGCTCTGGTCAGGAAGGGGATAAAATCTTCTCGGGCTGAAGCGGTTAAAGGTAACCTAACCCTAAGGAAAGTGTGCTTACATCGACTGTGTTGCACAAGCTGTCGTGAGTTGTGTTGGTTGGCATGTGCTGCTTTTGGTGTCAACATACATTAGGTGTGAAGGCGTGCAGTATATGCATGTGGGGAGGTGCAGCAGAGGCAGTAAACACTCAGTCCATATGCAGTAATGGAACTTTATCGTAATTGAAGTTCAACCCAGAACAACTACCCAGCGGGAAAAAAACCCGAAACACACTCACAGTTTGTTGCGGCGAACAGTGTAGCAGCAGGTCTCGGATGCACTTTCAGCATCTGTCTTGAGCGTTGGAATATGGCCTGGCTGGTCTGTGGCGAAACAGGTAGGGTTCTAGGAAGGATAGCATGTCCTTGCTCTTTCCCTTCTCGTCTGGAACCTCTCACTACCACTAACACTGTCCCTGAGAAACGGGTGATCCTATACTGCCCACACACGAAATGCGCCAAGCCTGGGAGCCAGGGTCTTAAATAGACTCTGCCTGGCCCAAGATGGCCACCAGATTCACATGGCAGCAGCATCCAACCAGATAGATCCCCCAGTGACCATGTTCCTCTTGACTTCCGCTCCCTCTGCAGTGCCGCTGCGGTTGAGTGCCACCTGCAGTGGAGAAAGTAGACTGCACCTGCCTACATGCAACCTTTTTTCCATGGGTCTTGTGGCAGTCGGATGACATCACAGATCCTCCCTCTTCCCCTCCTGCAGTGGCAGCGAGCAATACCCATTGCTGCACTAAATAGTAATGATGAGTCAGCACTATAGGTGTGCACAGCCTATTGCATTAAGGTGTGCACCCCAAAACACGTATGCCTGTGTATGCGTGTATATATACAGTATATTGACAGTGTCAGTAGGGCAGAGATTGGTGTCAGTAGAGGTGTGGACGGTGTCAGTAGTTTTTATTTTTATTATTTTTTTTTACAATTTTATTTATTTTATTTTAAGAGCCCCCCATTAAAGGGCTTTGTTGAAATATCAGGGTTCCAAACAGGGGGAATATGCACCACATGTAGTGATTAGGGTGTGCCCAGGCACACCTGGCACACCCTGTGCACACGCCTATGGTCAGCACCATTCTGTGCAGTAGTACTCGGAGCCCTGGCTGTGTGATAATGCAACCTCAGGGAGAGGGAGGGCCTGGACAGATGAAAGAGGCGCATGTGCCAGAACCAATCCCCCTGCAGAGCAGCCAGAGGGAGAAAGAGTAGAAGAAGCGGGCAGCACTGCCGGCGGAGGCAGAAGAGGATCATAGCTCCCAACGGTCCCTGATTTCGAGGGACTGTCCCTGATTTCGAGCAATGTCCCTCTGTCCCTCATTCCTCCTCATTTTGGTCTGATCTATATAGTTGTATATAAAATGTTTCCCAGTGCCAAACCTTTCATCCAAATTCTAAATGGCTGCATTTGTAAATTTTAAAAGCCGATATAAAGGAATAGTAGTGGATTTAATGAACCTTTTTTGGGGGGGTTAATTCTCCTTTAAGGGGTGTGGCAGGGGGCGTGTCCCATGCCTACATACGTTTTCGGGTAGGTGTCCCTCATTCCCATCTCTAAATGTTGGGCGGTATGGAAAATTGGTGTCTGCAATAAGACAATACAGCCGGCCCTCCTGCTCAGCAGGTGCCTGGGCCCCCCCCCCCCCTTTTTGAACGGATGGGGCCCGGTACAGGAGGGCAGTCTGTACTGCCTTATCAGTGGCCCTGATGAATGATGCTGGCCATCGTTTAACAGGGAAGATAGTATACATCTAGTGGCGGAAAAGAGTTACTGAAGGGCACAGCTCCAGGTTGAAGGAGAGTATTGCAGCAAAGGCTGTTTTTTTTTTTCTTGTAGCTGTATTTATACTTGAAAAATGGAAAAACAATTGCTACTTTTGTATGCAGTTAGTTGTATAATGCATCACAGCTGGGTTTGCAATGTGATGGGTTTGCAATGTGATGGGTTTGCAATGTGATGGGTTTGCAGTTCTTTACCTTGTAAAGTCACCAGATGTAACCGTGTGAGGTTTACTGATTGTTCTGATCCATCATAATAGGCGCTCAGACAGCAAAGCCCGGGGTTTTCTCCTGCTCTATAAACACTGTGCATTTTGTTGTGAGATGACAAGGTGTCACGGCAAACAGATGAGATGAAAGGAGAAAATTTCTCGGAGCTCAGCATTTTCTGTGTTTAGGTGAAAAATGAAAAGTCTTACTCAGGTATACAGCTGAGCCACACATCAATTTGGGCCTTTGATAACGTTGGCTTTTATTTTTGTGACATCCTGAAAACTTAGCATGAGAAGCGCAAATAAGCAACTCTACCTGTCATATGCAGAGAAGCGATAGGAAGACGTGTGCAATTAAATTTTTAAAGATCTTTGAAATACTTTCTAATTTTTATTTTTTTTAAACAAATCTTGAGTCATACTCCAGACAGATATAAATGCCACAAATTATCACAGCTCTGTATTCATTAAGCCATTAAATGTATTTTGTTTAATGCAAGCAGTATAAATATCTGAATTCGGCTTGGTGTCAGCCTCCTGTACAGCAGAGCTCATAATGGGGATGGGAGAAGCAGCACAAGAAGCCAATCAGTTGTGCTGTAGTGCTGCTTATCCCATCCCCATTATGAGCTCTGCTGAACAGGAGGCTGATACCAAGCCGAATTCAGCTATTTATATTCGTTCTTTTGTTTTGTTTATCGGATCATTCGTTATGATCAGCATTCATTACTTCGGATCATTCGTAACTTCAGATGCATTCGTATTCGTTCCGTTCCATTCGTTTAGATACGGCATTCCTTACTTCGGGTCATTCGTAACTTCAGATGCATTCGTATTCGTTCCGTTCCATTTGTTTAGATACGGAATTCGTTACTTCGGGTCATTCGTAACTTAAGATGCATTCGTATTCGTTCCGTTCCATTCGTTTAGATACGGTGTCACATCACATTCGGCTACCCATCACATTTTGCTACCTGATAGAGTGCGCATGCGCGACGCCGCCATATGCGTTCCAACACTGTTGTAAGACACCACTTTGCCACAGGGCCCCTCGCGGGCTCGCTACGCTTCGGGCACGGCCTCGCTTCACTCGGCATAATTATAATCTAATGCCACGTACACACGATCGGACTTTCCAGCGGACCGGAATTCGTCAGACAATTTGATTGTGTGTGGGCTCCAGCGGACTTTATTTTCCCCAAAAGTCCGACGGACCTAGAAATAAAACATGGTTCAAATCTTTCCGACGGACTCGAGTTTGGTCGAAAAATCCGGTCGTCTGTGTGCTAGTCCGACGGATGAAAACCGATGCTAGGGCAGCTATTGGCTACTGGCTATGAACTTCCTTATTCTAGTCCGGTCGTACGTCATCACGTTCAAATCCATCAGACTTTGGTGTGCTTGTGTGTGGCCAAGTCCGTTAGTTCGGAAAGTCAGTTGGAAATCTGCCGAAAGTCCGTCGGAGAAGACCGTCGGACTCAGTCTGTCGAAAAGTCAGATCGTGTGTACGCGGCATAACTCTATGTCCACTTGGATGGTGGGGCTTGAACCTGCACTCGGGGGTGTGGGCAAGCGCAGATCGACACAGAGTTTGAACGCATATCGCGGTGTCGCGCATGCGCAGTCCAGCGGGTAGCCAAATGTGATGGGTTGCCATATGTGATGAAACAACGCCATTCGTTACTTTGGATCATTCTAAACTTCAGATGCATTCATATTCGATCCGTTCCATTCGTTTAGATACGGCATCCGTTACTTCGAATCATTCGAAACTTCAGATGCATTCGTATTCGTTACATTCACTAACAGTTCCTTTAGCCAAATTTGAAAGGAAATTCCAATACAAATGTAAATCTAATCTATCCCAAGTTAGCTGCTATGACGCAGAGACCCGAATAGAAGAATTACTGACTTCCACTATTTTACCTATAATTTAATTTACTAAATAATAAATAATAAAAATAAATAAAAACTATAATAATAGTTAATAATTTAATTATAATAGCAAATATGAAAAATGAAATTATCCGAATAGGGCTTCAAACTACAACTTCCCAGAGTCCTCCGAGACAGGAGGAGCCAGAGAAAGGGGGTATAAATTCAAAAGACCAGGAAAGAGCAGGGGATGTTGGGAGATCACAGCCAGACAGTGTAGAAGGCGAGGAGCTGCTGCAGAGAGAGAGAGAAGGAGGACTCAGGAGACTGGTCTGTGGCTGTAGAACTGAGGAGATGGCGGGTCTGCGCCATCCAGAGTGCCCCCTGCAGCTACAGATCACTGTACTGAGACCTGTAGAGTATCTGTATCTGTGTGCTGTCACCAGACCCTGCTCTGAAGCCTGTTCATCTGCTAGTGCGCCAATGTCCTCAAGGGCCTCAATGTAGCCGGCAGAAGACTAATTGTGAGGACTGTACATAGTTCGCTTGCTGTTGAGGGTAGTTGCGATTACATTGCAATTTTCTTTTACAAGAGGCCTAGGCTTAGCTACCTCATTGCAAGAGCCCACTGACAACTTATGCCGCGTACACACGAGCGGAAAAATCTTGGATGTTTTTTTTTTCCGACGGAATTCCGCTCAAGCTTGGCTTGCATACACACGGTCACACAAAACTGAACATACAAAATCTGAACTTTCGACCGCCAAGAGCGCGGTGACGTACAACACTACGACGAGCCGAGAAAATTAAGTTCAATGCTTCCGAGCATGCGTCGAATTGTTTCCGAGCATGCGTAGGAATTTTGCGCGTCAGAATTTGTATAGACGATCAGAATTTCCAGAACTTTTTTCGACCGAAAAATAGAGAAAAATAGAGAACATGCTATCAATCTTTTGCTGGCTGGAATTCCGCCAGCAAAAGACCGATGGAGCATACACACGGTCACATTTTCCAACAAAAAGCTCTCGACGGAGTTTTGCTGATGACATTTCCGATCGTGTGTACACGGCAGTAGCCTGTAGCTGTGTTGATACCAATCTTGGTTGCCTTTTTTCTGCTCATTTAGTGAGGAGGGCTACAGTTTATGCTGGTCAGATTTGAGTTCATTTCAGTACCTCAAATATCTGAAGAAACCCCCAGTGTGTCTTGTGTATGCTTTCGTTCACTGTTATGCTCTGTCTTATCTAATAATTACTTGACAATATACTCTGTTAGTTGCGACAATGTCTCAAGTCTAATTTCAGCGTGAGCAGAAGGTATTGGGAAGCTGCTAACTTACACCTGATACAGTGGTGTACCTTGGGGCTGAGAACTTGGTCAGAGTCAAGATAAGAACAGCGGACCCGACATAACCAGCAGCTCCTGCGGTTGTAGTGATACATAGAGTCCTGTGGGGCTGGAGGTCATTGTTGAAGGTTGGGGGCCTATGGAGGGGTGGAGGCTCTGCAGAAAGTTAGGGGACACTGCAGGACATTGGGTGTCACTTTGGGAGGTTGGTAGGAGGTCTAAGTCACTAAGACACTATGGGAGACTGGGGAACACTATGGCAGCTGGGAGGCAATGTGGAAGGTTTAGTGGATCTGCAACTGGCTGGAGGCCCGGAAGGCCTAGAGCAGGGGTAGGCAACCTTGGCCCTCCAGCTGTCGTGAAACTACTAGTCTCATGAGACATTGCAAGACTGACAATCACAGGCATGACTCCTAGAGGCAGAGGCATGGTGGGATTTGTAGTTTCACCACAGCTGGAGGGCCAAGGTTGCCTACCCCTGGCCTAGCATATGTCCCTAGAGTATGTCACCAGTCTCCATCAACTTCTACAGCATGTCTGCAGTCTCTGATCATCTCCTTTTACATGTCTGCTGTTTTTTGTAGCATTACATTTACTAAATATTATGTGTGGCTTTTTAGTGATCCCAGTGGCCTCATCATAAAAGTTGACCACCACCGATGTAGACCTTATGATCAACTGAGCACTGAACAACAAAAACTTTTTGGTCTTGTTAGAAAATCTTTTACCTTTGTATAGTCACTTTATTACCAGTATCATGGCACAGTTCCCTCAAATGATAGTGAAACGGCCCTGTAAATGAAAGGAACTTCATTCATCCATCTTGCTCTAAACATGTTTGAGCCGTGAAAGGCCTTCTAATTGAAGCAGATTAGTCACCCCCACAGTTTTACTTCAGGCCTCAGAGAAATATTGGTACTTGCACTTGTTTTATAACAGTTTCTCATTAACAGCCTTTATCTGACTTTTTGCCCATCCATTTTAATTAAATATCCTTGTACTATGGAATGCAGTCTGTGTGCCATCCAAATACACTAGTGTCCTTTCCAATGTACATCTGACACCACAGTGCCCTCTAGTGGTGAGAGGAGCTCTTCAACAGCATCTCCGGCAGTTCAGGTGAGCTGCACAATACAAGTGGGATGGTATAGGAAAACATTTACACTCAGCCCAGTAATGCAAATAAAGACCACAAAGACTACCAAAATCTCCCTAGGACCAATTTTTTGTTCTTTTTTTTACACCTTATTAAACGTTGCAGTCCTTTTAAATTCACGCATGGCAGAGCAATGCGAGGCGTTACAGCACTTCACAAAGCACTGTTCAAAAATGCAATGTGCATGTGTGATATTAGAAAAAGCTGATGAAGTCCTGTGAAAGGGATCAGGATTAAACTGAATTGTAAGTCCAGAGTGTGTAGCCAGCACGGGGCAGTTTGAAGCTCACCAGATACTGAGGGCCATTGAAACGGAAGAGTAGGTTATGGCCCCATGCACACTGGGCATTGAGCCCCGGTCCATGGGACTCTGCCCTGTAGCTGCAGTACACAGGTGTGCCACCTAGCCCCACTGGAGGCAGCCTGTTGAATTCTACAACATATGAGAGTTGGACAGCTGCTGGACGGGGCTGGACGGTGCACCTGGGGGCATGAATAATAAGGCAGTATGCTCCAAGGGGCGAACACCCAGGACACAGGCAGTCAGAGTATCATTAATTAAATTGTTTTTTACCAAAAAAAAATGTCCCTATGGTTTAAAAAGTTGGGTGTTATATTGTTTCGTTTTAGACCCATCTGCATTGCACTCCCTCATTTGTAGGGTGAAACCCCTTCTTTGGTGCTCATCCCTTTGCTTCTCTTTTCTGATTACGAATCTGGTTGGCTGGCTGTGATGTCCTTCAGTCCGTCATACGACACTATTCAAACACCGTCCACCCTAAACCCTGCCTATTCACACCTTTTAACAACTTGCATACCTTAACCACACCAAAACTCAGGCTGTGAACATCAACCATGTCGCATAAAGAGAATCCAGACTTCAGCATGCCCGCTCACCATCCATGGGCGCTGACACATTTCACATTTTCGTAGAGAAAAAGAAAAAAGAAAATAAAAAAATAAATAAGTTAGGCTCAGAAAAGTGTACAAAAAATAGTCTCTCTAAAGTCCAAAAGCACAATGACTAATGCCGCGTACACACAGTCGGAATTTTCCGATGGAAACAGTCCGATGGAGCTTTTCATCGGATTTTCCGACCGTGTGTATATCGGTCTTTTTCTGTCGGAATTTCCGACGGACTTTGGATTGAGAACCTGTTCTTAAATTTTCCGACGGAAAACCTTTTACGATCGTGTGTATGCAATTCCGACGCATGCTCGGAAACAATTTGACGCATGCTCAAAAGCATTAAACTTCCCTTTTATATTGTCTGTCGGAATTTGGTGTGACCGTGTGTAGGCAAGACAGTTTGAGCGAAATTCCGTCGGAATTCCGACGGGAAAACCATCAGAGCTTTTTTCCGACGAGAATTCCGACCGTGTGTACGCGGCATTAGATCAACAAAGTCAGATAGCTGTGGAACGAACGGAAGAAACCCATCATTGGAGTGTAGTGAATGTAAATTCAAAAGGTTCTCCACCCTGTGAGAGCCACCGACACACAGATTAAGATGTACTCTTACCACAAAACATGGACCCTCTAATTACAAAAGGTCACATGAGCTTTAGTACATCCACCACTGATGAGATCCAAGACAAACGTCGGAGATGATGTGCGTCCCACATGCAGTTCCTTCTAGTCTGGACTCTGGTCATCCGGATATTTCAGCGATAAACCAAATAAAGAAAAAGGGAGCTCCAATACTGTAAAACCTTCTTACAGGAATTTTATTGGGCTAAAAGTTGCAGAATAATAATTTTTTTTTTTGTTATGTAATAATGTAGAGTATAAGATTTGCTATCATTTGAGCCCAGTTTTGCCACAGAGAGTTAATCCAGCTCTGAGCAATCCTCTTTTATTGTTCAGTGAGATAAATCTTGACAAACAGAGAAAAACTTTGTCAAATCCTCCCCCTTTGCTGTGAGTGACAGGTGATTTACATATCTCGTGCACTAGCCTAAGAGACATGCATTATTTTTTAATTCCCTCCCACTCCTTTCTTTTGCTGCTCTGCCAGGATTGGATGTTCCACACCTCAACATAATTGAGCATGCTGAAGTCATGTGGTTACTTTCCTGTCTTTTTTCACTGGATGTTAGAGGTCATAGCAGAAGTTCAGTGTAAGAAATACACAGGAGAAAATGCATATTGACAAGGGGAGTGTAGAGGTGGGCGGGGAGTCTACTGACATCACGACTCCACCCACTGAGCTCCAGACAACAGACCCACCCACAGAATCTGCAGTTTTTTGGGTCTCATAACAGACAGAGGGGAGACATTTGACAGGTAAAGATACATGCAGGAGTCATGTATATCCTTATAGATAACCCCTATGGCAGTAGTTTAGAAAGGATGACATTGGGTTTACATCCACTTTAATTAGTTCTCAAGTGGTCGTGGATAGGTAGAGCGAGATGTGCTCCTTGACGGACTGGCATAGAGAGTAGAGGGGGAGTTGATAGGACATTACACAAGAGGCTTTGTGGAGCATTAGCTATAAAATGCAACCTTGCATGCCTTGCGATAAAATAAAATTTTCTTGTAGAGATCTTTGGTGAAGACTGGGCAAGCCATAGATAACATGGTTCTGAGGCTCCATACCCCACTTGTATCACCGACGGTCCACACTATCCACAAACATATGTATAGCTCTTGTCTTTCTAATAATCCAAATAACTGTGCACAATGTAAGAAGGCCAATTTTGGAGCACAGAGGAAACTTTAAGAAAGGACGGATGAAACTGAGTTGCGTGCAGTCTATGAATAGCCGTGATGGGATAGCATATTGTACATTTTATATACATATACTCTTAAGCCCCATACACACGGTCGGAAAATCCGACCACCAAATCCATCGGATTTGGTCCGACGGATTTAGTCCGACACTGGTGTTGCATACACACGGTCGGACAAAGTTGTCGGAAAATTTTTGGGGCGTATTTGTGCGGGCCTTTTGAGTTGATAAGTGATCAATGAAAAACAGTAAAACATCTGTACTCTGCCAAAAAAGAAGCTCATGTACTTTTTTTTAGCAACAAGCGATTTGCTTGAGGCCACAAAAATAAAAAATAAACGCTCAGGCCCTATTCACACCTGAACGATTATCTGCTTGAAGCTCAAAAGTGCTGGAGGAGAAAAAAAAAAATCTATTATTCTCTATGGAGATGGTTCACATCTCCACTCCAAATCGCCTGAAGCTCAAACAAGTTCTGGAGCTTTTTTTGTGCCTCAAATTTGGGGTGATTTAGGTGCGTTTGTATTCCCATAGAAATTAATGGAAACGCACCATTCGCGCATCTCTGCGTGCGTTTTTTTGCGTGATTTTCTGCTCTAATGAAAAAAAAGTTAAAAATAAAATAGTAATAATATATGAATAAATAAATGTAAAATAAATATACAAATAAATAAAAATCATCATAAATGAGTAAAATAAATGAATAATTATGTAATAATACATTAATAAATAATAATTATCCTCTAACCTTAAAAAATCTTAAATACATTATTATTATTATTATTAATAATAATAATAATAATAATAATAATAATAATAAAATAACATCCAAACACGAAGAAAAAATACATTGTTAACAATAATAATCATTTTTTTGTGTTATGCCCCATACACACAGTCGGAAATTCCGACCACAAAATCCGTCGGATTTTTTTCCGACGGATTTTGTCCGACACTGGTGTTGCATACACACGGTCGGACAAAGTTGTCGGAAAATCCGATCATTCTGAACGTGGTGACGTTCGTTGCGTACGACGGAACTACGTAGAGGCTAGTAGCCAATAGCTTTGGTCTTGTAATGTGATCTGAGCATGCATGGCACTTTGTCCGTCGGAATTCGCTACACACGATCGGAATTGGTGTGATCGGACTTTGTCGTCTGAAAATTTATCCAGCAGAAGATAGAACTTTGTCCGTCGGACAATCCGATGTAAACTGTCCGATGGTGCCTACACACGGAATTTACGACAACATTGTCCGATAGGACAGAATCCATCGGAAAATCCGACCGTGTGTATGGGGCATTACTTTTTTCATTTAGATGTGGAAAAGCAGCCCTGTGTGTGGGAGCGCAGGAATAATAGGTCAGTGACTGGCAGAGTATCAGTAGGCGGGTGGCAGCAGTGAAGATGATGTGGCAGAGATAAAGTGATATGATATAAATAAAACATCTAGTACTATCTGAATCAACATTCCTAGATTTTCTTTGAAGTGGTTGTAGTGAATGCTACACTTTTAATTGACTTTCAAAATTATTATTGAGTAGCAAAACTATTTTAAAGGAACCGACCACAAACTAAAAAAAAACTTCCCCCATTGCCTTCCTCTCCTGTCCAAAATGTAAAGTAGTTGACCTTTTTTGTGGTGTACATATTTATTAATTTTGGATTCAGCCCACCTCCCTACCTTAATTTTTGCCTAGGCGTGCTTGTGCCTGAAGCCTCCTGAGATATTCACATCACATATCCCGGGAAGCTTCAGATTCTACGGGGCGCTGGAGGAGGATAGATGTGGCATGTCGTCAGGGGGCTGGCTGCCTAAACCCGGAAGAGACAGTCGACTCCCAATGGGAAAAGATGGTGACCCGGAACCTAATGTGTGGCAGTCACGCGGCAGATCACAGCAGGGTAATGCTGGATTCACTGGGTGTATGAATATGTGAACTCAGTATAAAGGATGGGATAACCTTCAGTATAAAGGTTTGGATAAACTTAAAGCGGAGTTCCACCCAAAATTGGAACTTTTGCTTATCTGCTTCCTCCTCCCCACCTTTGGCACCTTTTAGGGGGCAGGGGGGAAGGGGTACCTCAGAAGTTCGGCCCCCCTCCTCCTTTCTCCGCTGCCGGGTCAGTTAGAAAGTGCAGCCCGCTTTGTGCATGCGCAGTAGGGAACCGGCTGTGAAGCCGAAAGGCTTCACTGGCGGTTTCTCTTACAATGAATGGTGGAACCCGACAGCCGTTCCGAAAATTGGCTGGGGTGCCGACATCACGGGCTCACTAAACAGGTACGTGTCCATAAATTAAAAGTCAGCAGCTATAGTATTTGTAGCTGCTGACTTTTATTTCTTTTTTCCCCAGGCGGAACTTTAAAGTGGAACTTTAGTCAGAAAATGTCCTGCTAGATGACTTCAGGCCGGCCCCTTTTTGTTTGCAATAGATTTTTAGTCAAAGGTTTAACACATTTCTTAGGATACAAATAGTATATCAGTACAGAAAGATCCATGCACTCTCAAAAGGTGACCAAGTCTCTGATTCATATAAATGTAATATAAAAACAATTATAAAGGTAAATACAGTTAAATTAGGCTACTGCCCGCTTGGGCCTGAACGGAATAATTATAACTTCTCGGTAACGTTTGATCAAGCTGTAGCGCCTTTAGCATAGCCCAAGACCGGGGCCCTTATCACCAAAGTTGATCAGGTACTTGGCGTTATTTTACGTAGCTCCCACATTGGTAGCAAGAAATTAGAGGCTCCAGGACTCTCCACTTGCATCCATAAGGTAAATTGTTGAACATAAAAGAGAAAAGAAAAGGAAAAAAGGAGAAAAAAAAAAAAGAAGAAATAAAATAAAAAGGAGGGATGGGGGGGAGGGAAGGAGAGAAAAGGAGAAGAATAAAGGTCAGAAATCCAAAGCAGGAGTCATTGCCCTCGGCCTAGGCCCCCTTAAAGGGGGTTTGTGTTTTTTCACCTTAATGGATCCTATGCATTAAGATGAAACCTGAGCCCTGGAACTTCACCAGTTCACCGGCAGGCTGCTGACCCGTAACAAATCCCACCTGGTCCACGTGGATATATTGCGCAAAAAATGTATTAAATTGGTTTGCATATATTTTCGTGAGTAGTTTCAAGTCGCTATTGATCAGCGATATCAGGCGATAGTTTGCCACATCACTATGATCCTTATCTGCCTTAGGGATCAAACATATATGGGCTCTATTAGAATTTGCATCGAGTGCTACCCCGTCACCAAGGGCAGTAAAGAATTTTTGTAGATGGGGTTCCAACAGTGGGGCAAACGTCTTATAATGAGAGGC
Source organism: Lithobates sylvaticus (assembly GCA_028564925.1). Classification (NCBI taxonomy): domain Eukaryota; kingdom Metazoa; phylum Chordata; class Amphibia; order Anura; family Ranidae; genus Lithobates; species Lithobates sylvaticus. Next base: position 21,244,390 of record CM053037.1, read on the forward strand.
TGAGAAGCCAACCGGCCCCGGGGTCCTGGATGCATTAGCCTGTTTGATTGCGGTCAGTATTTCTACCACAGTAATGTCCCCCTCCAAGACCTCACGGTGAGAATCCGAAAAAGATGGCAGGACCACATCCTTAAAAAAGTAATCCAGGGCCCCGGATGGGGGGGGCCTCCCTGTTCAGAGTATAGAGAAACCTATGCGAGAAAACAAAACACTACAAACTCAATCGCAGCCTCCGATCAATAAACCAAAACCTCCTCCTCATCCCTAAATCCCACTACAAATCAAAGGGAGAACGAAGATTCGCAGTCCAAGGAACTCGGCTATGGAACATTCTACCCACCGACATCCGCATGGAAGAAAACCATCGGGCCTTCAGAAAAAAAACTCAAGACCCACCTCTTCTAAGAAGCAGGAAAGCACAGGACGGATCAAGCGCCTTGAGGCGATTCAGTTCGCAGTTGTAGCGCTATACAAGTCATTCATTCATTCATTCAGAGGAATAGTAGGAATCATTCTGTTATAATCTGCAGGTTCTACATCAAGTTTCCATTAGGCTAAGTCTAAGTTTAGGGAGTACAGTTTTCATACTGTCAACAGTCAGTGTCCCTGATCACCGCCACACCAGTTACCGTGCATTTTCACCCCCTTCCTGACCAAGCCATTTTTCAGCTTTCAGCGCTGACGCACTTTGAATGACAATTGCGCAGTCATACAACACTGTACCCAAATTAAATTGTTATCATTTTTTTCCCCACAAATAGAGCTTTCTTTTGGTGGTATTTGATCACCTCTGCGGTTTTTCTTTTTTGCGCAATAAACAAAAGAAGAGCGACAAATTAAAAAAAAAAAACAATATTTTTTGCTTTTTGCTATACTAAATATCCCCAAAAAATATATAAAAAAAAATTTTTTTTCCTCAGTTTCGGCCGATACGTATTCTTCTACATATTTTTGGTAAAAAAAAATTGCAATTAGCGATCATTGATTAGTTTGCGCAAAAGTTATAGCGTTTACAAAATAGGGGATAGTTTTATAGCATTTTTATTAATATTTTTTTTTTTTACTAGTAATGGCGGATATCAGCGATTTTTATTGTGACTGCGACATTATGGCGGACACATCGGACATTTTTGACACATTTTTGGCACTATTGTCATTTATACAGCAATCAATGCTATTTAAATGCATTGATTCATGTATAAATGACACTGGCAGTGAAGGGGTTAACCACTAGGGGCGGGGAGGGGTTAATTATGTTCCCTAAGTGTGTTTCTTACTGTGGGGGAAGGGGACTCACAAGGGGAGGAGACCGATCGGTGTTTCTCTGTACAGAGAACACACCATCGGCTCCTCTCCTCTGACAGGACCGTTGATCTGTGTGTTTACACACACAGATCAACGGTCCCGCTGTGTTACCGGGCAATCGCGGGTGCCCAGCGGACATCGCGGCCGCTGGGCACGCGCATCGGGTGCCCAGTGACACGGCGAGAGCGCGCGCGCGCTCCCCCGGCGCGCGCGCGCGCTCCCGCGGCGCGCGCGCTCCCTGCAGTGCACAGAAGGGGAGGACGTCATATGACGCCCTCCCGGAACGAGAGCTGCGCCGCCTGGCCGTCATTTGACGGCCGGCGGTGGCGAAGCGGTTAAACATGTAATAGCATACACATTACATAAAATTATGAATTATGCTCCGATTACGAATGTAACTAAATCTATGAAAATACGAATGCGTCCGAATACAAAATATAACGAAAATATAACGAAAATACAAAAATACGAATTTCGAATAAACGAAAATTAGACTAACGGAAAAACGAATCAACGAAAAAATAACTCTTACGAAAATACGAACGAGTCCGAATACGAACACCAACGACTTACGAAAATATGAACGAGTCCGAATACGAACACCGACGACTTACGAAATTACAAATCGTTACGAATCAACGGAAACGAACAGAAACTAAACGAATCTAAACAAATTTTTCTATTGTGCACATGTCTATGCCACACCAGTTACCGTATATGACCATGCTGTACTGCACTGGTGAAAGTATGTAAAAAAAAAAAAAAAAAATTGTGAAAAAAACATTTTTTTTCAATTTCTTCATTTTCGAAAAAATGGTGACAAAAATGACAACTTCCATGCCTCTTACTAAATACATTGGACTGTCTAGTTTTGAAAATTTGGGGGGTATTTGTACTGTCCTGGCATTTTAGGGTCTCAAGAAATGAGAGGCCATCAGTACATCAGGATTGATCAATTTTCAGATAATGTATTTAACAGAACAAAAGGTAGCAGATAAGAGAAGCTCATTGTCACGGCTTACAAACACTTTAACAACTAATCGCATATTCTGGCGATCTGTGGACGCCTTGCTCCTCTCACTGCGTCATAAGCAGGTGTTACTTTAATTGCTATCCCAGTAAACGGCTACCGGTGATCCGCCCCTCCCTGTCACCTTAGCGCTGATTACAATTAATGCCGCGCTTTCCCTTGACTTACATCCTCCCACGCCACCCCACAGCGTGCGTCCCTTCTACCCAGCTGGACATTGATTACGGATTGATAGACAAATTACTTCCACACAAATCCGCCTATTCTGTCTCAATTAATTCTAAGCCATATGCATGAGTTCTGTCTGTGAATGTAACACTCTGGCAGAGAATTTAGTGTGTATTATCCTAATGACAGGCCAGCTTACTGCTACACAGAATGACCCATATACAGTATATCATTATAAATAGAATGTTCTTGCATCAGAAAATGCTATTTATATGGAAGTCAATTTAAAGCCCAAATTGTGCTGATTGGTTTATTTTGTTCAGGGCTGGGGAGGATTAGAAGCTGTTAAGATTTACTGCTCTGTGTCCCCGATCTGGAGGTTTCTGATCCCTGCTTGTTTTAGGAACCTCCATCATAGGTGGGGGCAGAGCCGCTGATAGAAATCACAGGGCCCCGTACAGCCTACCTGATGGGGCCCCCTTCAGCACCGCCCCTGGTCCCACCTTCAGCCCCACCCTTGGCCCTGTCCCTGGCCCCTCCTCAGACCCCGCCTTGAATTAAAGTGCAGGATTGTCTTCAAGTGATATTTATTTTTCTCCAGCCAGTTATAAGTTTGATTATCCAAAAGAAATACTGTGATGATACAGGAGATGGTCAGAGACTGCAGACCTGATACAAGAAATGGTCAGAGACTGCAGACATACTACAGGAGATGGTCAGAGAATGTAGACATAATACAGGAGATGGTCAGAGGCTGCAGACATAATACAGGAGATGGTCAGAGACTGCAGACATAATACAGGAGATGGTCAGAGAATGTAGACATAATACAGGAGATGGTCAGAGGCTGCAGACATACTACAGGAGATGGTCAGAGACTGCAGACATAATACAGGAGATGGTCAGAGACTGCAGACATAATACAGGAGATGGTCAGAGGCTGCAGACATAATACAGGAGATGGTCAGAGGCTGCAGACATAATACAGGAGATGGTCAGTGGCTGCAGACATAATACAGGAGATGGTCAGAGGCTGCAGACATAATACAGGAGATGGTCAGAGGCTGCAGACATAATACAAGAGATGGTCAGAGACTGCAGACATACTACAGGAGATGGTCAGAGACTGCGGACATGATACAAGAGATCAATGCAGCCTCACCAGTGCCCATCAATGCAGCCTCACTGTGCCCATCTGCAGCCTGATCAGTGCCCATGAATGCAGCCTCACTGTGCCATCAATGCAGCCTCACTGTGCCCATCTGCAGCCTCACTGTGCCCATTTCAGCCTTATCAGTGCACATCAATGCAGCCTCACTGTGCCCATTTCAGCCTCACTGTGCCATCAATGCAGCCTCACTATGCCCATCTGATTATAGCGCTGCAAAAAGCTGTCAGGGACTACAGCCTGCTACAGGAGATGGTCAGAGACGGCAGAGATGCTACAGGAGATGATCAGAGACTTCAGGCATGATACAGGAGATGGTCAGAGACTGCAGACATGCATACATCAATGCAGCCTCATCACTGCAGCCTCACTGTGCCATCAATGCAGCCTCACTGTGCCCATCTGCACCCTCATTGTGCCCATTTCAGCCTTATCAGTGTACATCAATGCATGGGCGTCCGCAGAACTTTTTTCAGGGGGGGGGCATCATTTTAGGGTCACCCATGTGCCACCCCTCTTCGACAATGTCATTATCACATTGTCATGGTAAGAGGCAGCAGGCGTAATACAGTCCCTAGGATAAGTAATGGATAATGGCGACAGGCCCTCTTACCAGACTCAGAAAAACTACAGCAGTGATCCCTCCGGCTGGACAATCGCTCACTCTGCGTTCCCCAGATTCTGGTCAGTAGTGTAGCATGTCTATACCCTGGCAGTGGTTCAGTCTTTCTCTCTCTGGTGGCGCTGGGAGCGTGGCTCTCTCTCTGGTGCTGGGTAGCGTGGCTCTCTCTCTGGCGCTGGGTAGCGTGGCTCTCTCTCTGGCTTCCGTCCAACACACGCCTCTTTTTTTGTCCTGTAGCACTCCTTCCTGTGGAAAATGGGGCCGCCAATCTTTGGGACTACATGTCCCATGATGCTCTCCTCTCCTAGTCTCCTTTGATTGGCCCTCAGTTATGGCCAATAGGGAAGCAACGGAACGTGCAGGAAGCAGGGCGACGGGGAACCTGGTGAGAGCCGCTGTCTCTTTTCCCTGACAGGAGAAAGGGGGGTGTAGGGGAAACCCGCAGCTCGCCTTTCTCCTGACACAACGCAGCCGAGTTATCTGCTGGACTGAGCAGGGAAAAGAGCCCGCAGTCACACTACACTGATGGGGGGGCTTGACAGCACCTTGATGGTGTCACCCCGCTGGCTGCCCGCACCCCCCCCCCATAGCGACGCCACTGTGCTGAATGTGCCAATCTGATCCCTGATTCCAGGGGGGGGTCACTTGACCCCCCTTGCCCCTACCTGCGGACGCCCATGCATCAATGCACTGTGCCATCAATGCAGCCTCACTGTGTCCATCTGCAGTTTCACTGTGCCCATTTCATCATCATCGGTGAACATCAATGCAGCCTCACTGTGCCCATCTGCAGCCTCACTGTGCCATCAATGCAGCCTCGCTGTGCCCATCTGCAGCCTCACTGTTATGGTTGCCACCTCATCCCTTTAAACCCGAACACATATGAATTACACAGGTTCTGTGGCTGATTAAGGTGGTAATTAAACTCACTTGATGCCTTATCTGCATTAAATTAGCCTCAGAACCTGTGTAATTCAAAGGTGTTCCGGTTTAAAGGGGTGAGGTGGCAACTCTACTCACTGTGCCCATCTGCAGCCTTACTGTGCCCATCTGCAGCCTCACTGTGCCCATCTGCAGCCTCACTGTGCCCATCTGCAGCCTTACTGTGCCCATTTCAGCCTCACCGTGCCAATCTGCAGCCTCGCTGTGCCCATTTCAGCCTCACCGTGCCAATCTGCAGCATCGCTGTGCCCATTTTAGCCTCTCTGTGCCCATTTCAGCCTCACTATGCCCATCTGGCGCCTCACTGTGCCCATTTCAGCCTCACTGTTTCCATCTGCATCCTCACTGTGCCAATCTGCAGCCTCGTTGTGCCCATTTCAGCCTCAATGTGCCCACCTGCAGCCTCGCCAGTACCTTGATTACACAGAGTATTACACAGGAATCTCCCTCCGTGTCATAAAGCTGGGGTCTGAACCAAGGGCGGACTGACAACTCATGGGGCCCCCGGGCAATAGGAGATTATGGGGCCCCCAGGCAATCAGAGATTATGGGGCCACACAGTATACACACACACACAGTATACACATACATGTACACACAATATACACAGACATGTTTCTATTGGCTGAGAAGGTACTGGAGAGGTGGGGCAGCTATAATCTCTGGATTTTTAGACCAAAAGGATGTCGGTAAGGGACATTTCAGAAACAGATGTAAAAAAAACACAGATTTTTACATACTGTCCCTGGTTTTACTGAGGCTGGCAACCCTGATGGGGCCCCCTAGTGGTTTGGGGCCCTCGGGAAGTGCCCGAGTGGCCGAATGGTCAGTCCGCCCCTGGTCTGAACTGTTCGGCGGCCTTTCTAGATCATGATAGACGGAACACTCTTTGTTTTGTTTTACTGAAGTTCTTTCTCTGTTGCTCTGAATCATATCATGCCGATTACAAAAAAGCTCCAGGTAAAACATATTCATTTAATTTAACTTCATTTATATATAAAACTGTTGTGTTTTTTTCAGCCCACAGATATTTGTAAAATATGATGATTTGTAAAATATGATGTGCTCCTTGTTGTGCTAAAAAGTTTGGAGACTCCTGGATAAAAAAAACATGATGAATTGCTGTCCGAAAACCGGCCATTAGGTGGCGCTGTACTACGTTTCCTCTGCCCTCTCCTTTTAAACGTTCAATGCAATAAGTAGAGGCCGCCGCTAGGTGTCTCCGGTGCGGCGATAAGTGATATTCAGGGCTCCGCTGTGTTCCCGGCGGTAGCGGCGGCGATGGGAGAGACGGAGACCGGGGGGGAAGCAGCGGTGGAGAGGCCGGGACCTCCACCAGAGGAGCCGGTGCTGTGGAGCCCCGAGGTGGAAGTCTGCCTCTTCCATGCTATGCTCGGCCATAAGCCCGTAGGTGAGTGAAGGCCGCAGCGCATCCTCGGGCTTGCCTAGAAGCCCAGCCCGGGAAGTGTGAACAATAGGCGGCGGGGGATGAGGAAGACCCCGGGGCCTGAAATATACTTCATGTAAATGTTCTGTCATGGCTGTGTGTGTCCGGAGCCAGGAGTACTTGTCCTGGCTTTATATTGGAGACCCTCTATATACAATAAGAATTCTAATGCCCATCCCCCATTGTTTACATTCATTACCTCAATATGTAGGGCCCAATACTAGCAGAGCGTACCCCGTGCCAGCGGGCATCGTGCGTCTGATAGGTCAGTCCTTCCTTTCCTCTTCCCTCCCCCCCCCCCCCCTCCCCCTCCTCCCCCCTCTCCCCCCTTCCCTTCCTTCCCCTCTCCTCCCCTCCCCCTCCCCCCCTTCCCCTTCCCCCCCCCTCCCCCCCCCCCTTCCCCTCCCCCCCCCCCCCCCCCCCCCCCTCCTTCCTCCCCCCCCCCCCCCCCTTCCCCCCTCCTCCTCTCCCCTCCCCTCCCTTCCCCCCCCTCCCCCCCCCCCCCCCCCCCCCCCCCCCCCTCCCCCCCCCCCCCCCCCCCCCCCCCCCCCCCCCCCCCCCCCCCCCCCCCCCCCCCCCCCCCCCCCCCCCCCCCCCCCCCCTTCTCCCCCCCTCCCCCCCCCCCCCCCCCCCCCCCCCCCCCCCCCCCCCCCCCCCCCCCTCCCCTCCCCCCCCCCCTCCCCCCCCCCCCCCCCCCCTCCCCCTCCCC
>CM053037.1:21256780-21283703 GCA_028564925.1 Lithobates sylvaticus
TTTCCTCTCCCCCCTCCTCCTCCCTTTCCTCCTCCCCCCCTTCTCCTTCCCCTTCCCTTTCCTCCTTTCCCTTTTCCCCCCTCCCCTCCCCTTTCTCCTTCCTTCTTCCTCCTTTTCCCTTTCCTTCCTCCCCCCCCTTTCCTCCCTTCTCCTTCCCCTCCCCTTCCCCCCTCCTTCCTCCTCCCTCCCCCCCTCCTCCCCCCTCCCTCCTTCCCCCCTCCCCCCCCCCCTCCCCTCCCTCCTTCCCTTCCTCCCCCCCCCCTTCTCTTCTCCTCTCCTTTTCTCCCCCCCCTCCCCCCCTTCCTTTCTTCTTCTTCCCCTCTTCCTCTCCCCCCTTCTTCCCCTTTCTTTCCCCCCCCTCCCCCTTCCCTTCCCCCTTCCCCCCCCCCCCCCCTTCCTCCTTTTCCTCTCCTCCTCCCCCCCCCCCCTTCCCTTCTCCTTCCCTCCCCTCCCCTCCCCCCCTTTCCCTCCCCCCCTTTCCCCCCTCCCCCTTCCCCCTCCTCCCCCTCCTTCCCTCCCCTTTCCTTCCTTTCCTCCCCCTTCCCCTTCCCCCCCCCCCTTCCCCTTTCTTCCCCTCTTCTCCCCCCCTCCCCCCCCCCCTCCCCCCCCCTCCCCCTCTTCTTCCCTTTCCCCCCCCTCTCCTCCCCTTCCTTCCTTCCTTCCCCCCTCCCCCCCCTCCCTCCTCCCCCCCCCCCCCCCCCCTCCCCTTTCCCCCTTCCCCCCCTTCCCCCTCCTCCCCCCCCCCCCCCCTCCTCCCCCTCCTCTCCTTCCTTCCCCCCCTTCCTCCCTCCCCCCTTCCCCTCCTCCCCTCCTTCCTCCTCCTCCTCCCTCTCTCTCTCCCTCCTCCTCCTCCTCCCCTCCTTTCCCCCCTTCCCCCCTTCCTCCCCTCCCCCCTTCCTTCTTCCCCCTCCCCTCCCCCCTCCCCCTCCTTTCCCTCCCCTTCCCCCCTCCCCTCCCTTCCCCTTCCTCCCCCCCCCCTTTCCCCCCCCTTCCCCCTTCCCCTCCTTCCTTTCTTCCCTCCCTCTCCTTTCTCCTCCCCCCCCTTCCTTCCTCCTCCCCCCCCCCTTCTTCCTCCTCTTCCCCTTCCCCCCCTTCCTTCCTTTCCCTCCCCCCTCCCCCTCCCCTCCTCCCCCTCCCCCCTTCCCCCCCTCCCCCTTCCTTTCCCTCCTCCCCCTCCTCCCTTCCCCCTTTCTCCCCCTCCCTCCCTTCCTCTCCCCCCCTCCTCTCTCCCTCCTCCTCCTCTTCTTTCCTCCTTCTCCTCCTCTTCTCCCTTCTCCCTCCCCCTCCTTCTCTCTCCCCCCTTCTCCCTCCTCTTCTTCCCCTTCCTTCCCCTTCCCCCTCCCTCTTCCTTTCTTTCCCCCCCCCCTTTCCTTTCCCTTCTCTCTCTTCCTTCTTTTTCCTTTCCTCCTTTTCTTTCTTTTTCCTTTCCTTCTTTCCTCCTCTCCCTCCTTTTCTTCTCTCTTCCTCCCTCCTCTTTCCTCCCTTTTCTCTTCTCCCTTTCTTCCCTCCCTTCCCTTCCTCCCTTCCCCTCTCTTTCCCTTCTCCTCTCCCCCTTCTCCTCCTCTCCTCCTTCCCTTCCTTCCTTTCCCCCCTCCCTCCTCTCCCCTTCCTCCCCCCCTTCTTCTTCCTTCCCCTTCTTCCTTCCTCCTCTTCCCTTCCTCCCTCTCTCTTTCCCTCCCCTTCCTTCCTTCTCCTTCTCTTTTCTTCCTTCCTTCCCTCTCCTTCCCTCTCTCCCTCCTTCCTCCCTTCTCTCCTCCCCTTCCTCCTTCCTTCCCCTCCCCTCCCTTCCTTTCCTTCCTCCCCCCTCCCTTTCCCCTTTCCTCTCCTCCCTTCTCCTTCCTCCCTCCTCCTCCTCCTTCCTTTCCTCTCTTCCCTTTCTTTCCCTCCCCTCCTCCCTCTCTTTCTCTCCCCTTCCCCCTTCCCTTCTCCTCCCTCCTTTCCCTTTCCTCCTCTCCTCCCTTCCTCCCCTCTTCTCCTCTTCCTCCTTCCTTCCTTCCTTCCTCCTTCCTTCCCCTTCTCCTTCTCTTTCTTCCTTCCTCCTCCTTCTTTCCTCCCCCTCCTTCCTCTTCCTTCCCTTTCCCCTTCCTCCTTTCCCCCCCCCCCCCTTCCCCTCTCTCTCTCCTTCCCCTCCTCCTTCCTCTTTCCCCTTCCTTCCTCCCCTTCCCTTTCCTTCCCTTCCCCTTCCTCCCTCTCCTCTCCTTCTTTCCTTCCTTCCTCTTCCCTTCCCCTCTCCTTCCTCTCTTCCTTCCTCCTTCCCTTCCCTCCCTTCCTTTCCTCCTTCCTCCTCCCTCCTTCCTCCTCCTTCCTTCTTCCCTCCCTTTCCTTCTTCCTTCCTTCCTTCTTCCCTCTTCCTTCCTTCCTTTCCTTTCCCCTCTCTTCTTTCCTCTCCCCTCTCTCCCTCTCCTCTCCTCTCCTTCCTTCCTCCTTCCCCTTCCTTCCTCCCCTCCCCTTCCCCTTCCTTCCTTCTCCCTCCTCCTCCTTTCTCCTTTCTCCCCTCCTTTCCTCCCCCCCTCCTCCTCTTCCCTTCCCCCCTTCCTTCCTCCTTCCTTTCCTTCCCTTCTTTCCTCCTCCCTTTCCTTTCCCCCTTCCTTCCTCCTTCTCCTTCTCCTTCCTTCTTCCCCTCCTCTTCTCCTTTCTTCCCTCCTTTCCTCCTTCCTCTCCCCTTCTTTCCTTCCCCTCCCTCCTCCTCCTTCTCCCTCCTTTCCTTTCCCCCCCTTCTCCTTCCCTTCCTCCTTCCCCTTCCCTCCTTCCTCCTCTCCCCCTTCTTCTTCCTCTCCCTCCCTCCTTCCTTCCTTTTCCTCCTCCCCCTCTCTTCCTTTCTTCCCTCCTTCCTTCCTTCTTCCTTCCTCCTTCCTTCCTCTCCCCTTCCTCCTTCCTTCCTCTCCCCTGTCTTCCTTCCTTTCTTCCTTCCTCTCCCCCTCTCCCTTCTTCCTTTCTTCCCTTCCCCTCCCTTCCCTTCTTCCTTCCTTCCTTCCTCTCCCCTTCCTTCCTTCCTCTTCTCCTTCCTTCCTTCCTCTCCCCTGTCTTCCTTTCTTCCTTCCTTCCTTCCTTCCTCTCCCCTGTCTTCCTTTCTTCCTTCCTTCTTCCTTCCTTCTCCCTTCTCTCCTTTCCTCCTTCCTCCCTTCCTTCCCCTTCCTCCTTTCCTCCTTTTCTTCCTTCCTTCCTTCCTTCCTTCCTCTCCCCTGTCTTTCTTTCTTTCTTTCTTTCTTTCTTTCTCTTCCTTTCTTTCTTTCTTCCTCTTCCCGTCCTCTTACCTTTCTTTCTTCCCTTTCTGCAATGTCTGTGCGATACAAATTCAGCCATACAAAATTCGCATTGCATTTACACCAAAATGGTGCAGGACCCTTTTTTTTTTTTGTCCACACTGGAATCCGATCGCATGGGTGTTCACATTAACTTTGCGTTCGCGTTGGTTTCCGCATCGCATATATGTGAACTGGCACTAAAGGTCACAACATCCTGGTGTGGCTCACTCAGTTGGGGGTGGACTAGGCTCCACACATCTGAGCTCATCCCTAGTTGCACGCATTTTTTAATTTGGAGTGTAAAGGGTTAACAGTCATTGATCAAGGCCTGTTACATATAGTAAGGCTGAATAAAGAATTGGCTAGTTAAAAAAATAAAAATAAAAAACGGAAAACCATATACATATATACACTGTCTCACAAAAGTGAGTACACTGGCACTGTTACACAGCACTCCAGTTATACAGTATCACACTAAATTAAAGTGGTGTTTCCCCCTAAAAAAAAAAAAAAAAAAAAAGGCTTCAAATGCCTAAAAAAATTAAAAAAACATATAAAAAAGGCTTCAAATGCCTAAAAAATAAATAAAAAAATGATTGAAAAAAAATATGTATTTACATACCTCTAAATGCCTGTTGCATGTTCAGAAACGCTAAGCTCAGGTGTGAATGCAGCTTATGTGTAGATGTACTTGAATTCTGCAGGATATTAGTTATTATTTTTTAATGGAAGGCCGTAGTTCTATTTTAAACCTTCGATAAGCTTTTTATGTATTTGCCCAAAATATTTGAAAATTCCAGTGTAAATGTAGCAGTGAAGGAGAGCTGATTATTGTTTGTTCTGAGCTAACAATGCAGTAATTGTGATGTTTGCTCTGTGCTACTACTACAGGAGTGAACCGACACTTCCACATGATCTGCATCCGGGACAAGTTCAGCCAGAATATCGGGCGTCAGATTTCATCCAAAGTCATCTGGGATCATCTCCGCACCATGTACGATATGCAGGCTTTGGTGAGTGCTTCCAGCCACACCACTCCATTATCCCAGTCTAGAAAGGTAACGTGGTGTGTGACAATGATGGTTGTTAAATGCAGTTGTCCATACTTAAAATAAAAATTTGAGTCATATGGCTGACGTTTTATTACAAATAAATACGACGCCTTATTCGGTGAGGGTTCAATACATGCTCCTGTTTTGTGGAATGTTAACGCTCTACTTTGACAAACTTTTTTATTTTTTTTTGTTTCTCAACAACCTGTGTCCAGTATAAGGCCTCATACACACGTATATGGGCATAAAATATGCGTTGTGTAAAGAACTGTGCGGGAGGGGCGTACAGCATTGAAGTGAATGGCTGTATGCACCTGTACTTGTCTAAACAACAATGGGGTTAATTTTTCCTAAAACTGGAGGGTGCAAAATCTGGTGCAGCTGTGCATGGTAGCATTCACAGCAGAAGCCGATCTGCGGATGACATGCACTCAATGTCTGCAAGCACCCGCCAGTCCTCAGGTAGAGACTCAGAAAGGAGCTCTGCCTATGTAAACAAGGCAGAGTTCCCTTCTGACGGGGGAAGGGATGGAGTTTGTGTCCCTACCCCCCCCCCCCCCCCCCCCCTAGTAAAAGCAGCACACATAGTAACACTCCCTCGATGATTAACCCCTTTCCAGCCAGTGTCATTAGTACAGTGACAGTGCATATTTTTTAGCACTGATAACTGCCTTATTGTCACTGGTTCCTGCAAAGTGTCAGTTTCCTATTGTCCGCCGCAATATCGCAGTCCCACTTTAAGTTGCTGATCGCAACCATTATGAGTATAAAAATAAAAAAAAATTCCAGTATATATGCCATAGTTTGTAGGCACTGTAATGTTTGTGTAAACCAATTAATATACGCTTATTGCTTTGGTCAAAAAACTGACTGATATTACCGATTATTGCTACAAGGGGTTTTACCGGGCTGATGAATGCAGCTGCATGCATAACCCCGGTACCGTTCTTTAGAGCGGACGGTCGGCTTTAACAACTGATGTGGCTCAGCAGATGCTTGGCTGTTATTACAAGCAGCGGGAGGTTCCCACCGCTCGCCCGGGCTCTCCTGTCCCACCGGGAGGCCAGAGCAACCAGCTGGCACGTCCGCAGGCTGGCCGAAGACCCGAACAAAGCCGATGCTTCGTTCGGGTCTCAGATCTAGTAATCCGGAAGCGATGTCATGACATCACTTCCCGGATTACTGGCACCAGTTTAAAAAAAATAAAGTATTCAAAAATGCCGATCCTTGATGTTTTTGAATAGTTTGAAGTGCAGAGGAGGGGGTTTGGGGTCTTATAGACCCCCGATCTTTCCATAAATAGTACCTCTCACATGTCTATTACTGTCACAAGGGATGATTACATTCATATAACAGCGATTAAAAAAAACAAAACAAAAAAATGTAAAATGACAATGTAAAAAAAATTTTTTTTCAATGTACAAAATCTCTGCAAAATATATCGGCAGGAGAGGTGGCCGAAATATCGGTATCCGTATCGGCAACGATAAAACAATATCGGCTGATTCCCTATTGCACACTGTGACTCAGCACTGCATAACTCTGTGTGTTACACTTTCCTGAACCTTTAATTGTGTGTGAAATGCGGTTCTGAGCCCTGACCACATACATTATTTGGCATCATTGAATCAGGATCAAGCAGCTGGCTATGGGGGCACTCGAAGAAAAGGAGGAGCCAAGATTGTGGGCGGGAGACCATAGAGAGGAGGCAAAACCATTTCACAAAGGAGGTAAGTATGACGTTTGTGTTAAATTTTTGAGGAAAAAAAAAAAGGCTTTACAATCACAAGGTCCGGATACGTTTTCAGGCTCAGGCAACTTGGTAAATAAGTCTTAACTTGTGGGTCAGGTTAGGGGTTTGGGGCACGTTTGGAATACTTGTGGTGCCAAAAATAGCCAGATGATTATTTGTGTTTATAAAACGCATTCACCAACGTGTTCGTGTTGAGTGAGATTCGTAGCCATTTGCCCAACATCTGGATTTCCAGGGTCACAGTAACTGCCTCGTGTATGATGAATTCTTTTGTTGCTGTACACCAGGGGTGCCCAACCAGTGGCCACGTGTGGCCCGCAAACCCCCCTTCCCGACCTGGCACCCCAGAGCATCGGTGTTGTGACTGAAGCCGGCAGTAGAGGAAGCAAGAGGTTGCATAGCAGAGCCACATAAGATGATGCTTCCTGTATAGCGCCACCTCCCTCCTGTCACAGGCGGAGTGATACCAAATGCCCTCTGCCTGGAACAGCAACAGCTGGCGCTACCCGAAATAAAGACTGTTATTAAAGGTATGTTTAATACTTTAATCACAGTGTATGTATGGGCATATCTGTTCTGCAGTGGTTACCGGGCTGCTTTCAAACTGCACTGAGCCATAGACCTCTGTTATTACCTACGGATTTGGTGCTCTTTCAGAAAGTGCACAACACCTGCAGGATATAATAGAATTCTATGGCAAAGTGCAGCTAACCCATAGGAAAGCCAGAGGTGCACTGCTCTGGGTAAACCACAGCACATCAGTGTGAAAGCAGCCTTAGGCCCCTTTCACATGATATGTCTGACCCAAATCAGACCCTCCATTCACCTCTATGAAACGGCAAATGTAAACAGACTTGTGTCCATTTACACCTGCATACCTTCAATCCGATCCGCTAAAAAAAAAAAAAACAGAAGGGGATCTGTCCCCTTCCCTCTGGGCGGATCGGAGGACCCATAGAGTAGAGTGGGCTGTGTTCGTGTCCACTCTGCATGTGCGGCGTGTACACGGACCTGTCATCTGCCTACTCCGCTCATTGTGGCCTGCGACTGGTTACCAAGTCACTTAAGTGGCCCTCGCTCTTCAAAAGGTTGGGCACCCCTGCAGTGTACACCATATAGAACAGGTTTTTATGCTGTGTGGTGATTACCTTGCTCTTGATGTTTCCTAAATTTTTATTACTGAAACATTCCAGCTTTTCCTCCTTTATTACCAAGTAATATTTTTGATCTGTTTTTTTCAGCACGAATCTGAGATCCTCCCGTTCCCAAACTCTGAGAAGAACTTTATACTTCCCGAGGAGATCATCCAGGAGGTGAAGGAAGGTGAGCTCCTACTTTTCCTGGATTATTATGCAGTTGAAGTGTTACCCCAGCATTTCATATTCCTGATATGTGCCTCTTCTACCATGTACAGTGGGGGGGGGGGGGGGGGGGGTATTTGATTCCCTGCTGATTTTGTATGTTTGCCCACTGACAAAGAAACGATAAGTCTATGAATTTTAATGGTAGGTTTATTTTAACAGTGAGAGACAGAATAACAACACATTTCAAAAAAGTTATACATTGATTTGCATAAGTATTTGACCCCTTCGCAAAACATGACTTGTACTTGGTGGCAAAACCCTTGTTGGCAATCAGAGGGCAGACGTTTCTTGTAGTTGGCCACCAGGTTTGCACACATCTCAGGAGGGATTTTGTCCCACTCCTCTTTGCAGATCTTCTCCAAGTCATTAAGGGTTTGAGGCTGACGTTTGGTAACTCGAACCTTCAGCTCCCTCCACATATTTTCTATAGGATTAAGGTCTGTAGACTGGCCAGGCCACTCCAGGACCTTAATGTGCTTCTTTTTGAGGCACTCCTATGTTGCTGTGTGTTTTGGGTCATTGTCATGCTGGAATACCCATTTGTGACCCCTTAGCAGAACACCACCCCCAAAGCATAATGTTTCCACCTCCATTTTTGACGGTGGTGGGGATGGTGTTTTTGGTGTCATAGGCAGCATTCCTCCACCTCCAAACACGTTGAGTTGATGCCAAAGAGCTCGATTTTTAGTCTCCTCTGACCACAACACTTTCACACAGTTTTCCTCTGAATCATTCAGATGTTTATTAGCAAACTTCAGATGGACCTGTACATGTGCTTTCTTGAGCAGGGAGACCTTGCGGGCGCTGCAGAGTTTCAGTCCTTCACGGCGTAGTGTGTTACCAATTGTAACAAGATTCTTTTGTGTAGTTCTGGGCTGATTCCTCACTGTTCTCATGATCATTGAAACTCCACAAAGTTAGATCTTGTATGGGCACACCCGCCCACCCCTCCACATAGGCAGAGGGACGAAGAAACATGTAGAGCTGTGCTGTGAATAAACAAACTCTCTGCTTATCTGTCTCTAAGCTCCCTCCACCTCACAAATTTTCAGCTGCTCTTACTGTACTTGTGTTTAAAAAGTATCCAGCTCTTTATATTCTTTCTGTGAAATTCCTGGTGATCTTGCCAGTCCCCCTGCTTTCCTATTTTAAACTGCCCACTTTAGGCATGAAAGCTCATCCATCCCAGTGTAGTAATTTTTCTGGCTGTGCTGGGAGAACAGCCTGCCTGTCCTTCAGTGATCAGACTTGTACTGGACACACTCCCGTGCAAAGCCATTCAATGGGAAGATCGTTTACTGCTGTTTCTCCATCCTCGCATCTCCAAGCCTCTTATGCAGCTGAGAGCAGAGTTCATGTGATCAGCATAGGTATAGAAGTCGAGAAACCAAAAAGGTCCTTTTGCTTTTGTTATGCTTGTTTTTGTTTTTAATGCAATTTTTATTTTCCAAATTTTTTAAATAACTTACCTGGGGGGTAGAACGGGGATCTGTCAATGTAAACCAGGGTGCCGTGAGGAGTTTTTAGGGGTGCCATGGCAACAGCTGCATCTGAGTGACCCTCTGTTAGCTCTTGTCACTACTGTAAGGAACAGAGGATTTGGGGGGTAATTGTGCTATGGGGGGGGGGGTTGGTTGGGCTAGGAGGGGGGATTTTGTAGGGGTTGTGCTGGGAGGGTGATTTGGTTGAGGGGGTTGTGCTCGGAGGGGGTGGATTTAGGGGGGGTTTGCGGTAGGTTGTGCTGGGAGGGGGGGGGGGTTTGGGTGGTGGGGTTGTGCTAGGAGGGGCGATATGGTGGAATTGTTCTGGGAGGGGGTTGTGCTAGGCGGGGGGAAAATGGTGGGGTTGTGCTGGGAGGGGAAGGTGAAAAAAAGTGTGCACACTCAGATGCATCTCCTGGTGCAAACGAGCCCTCAGATTGATGTGCCCTGGGATTGTTTGCGATTCTAAAGGGTGCCGTGGCTGAAAAAAAGGTTTAAAAACTGAGCTCTAGAAACCTCTCTTATCGCACTTCTTTCTGTATCACAGCTAAATAACTCTGAACAAGAAAGGCTTTGCTCATGGTCAAGGGAGGATTTCCCAGTTCTGTAATTTTGAGTAAGTGTTTGATATTTCAGGTAAAGTAACCACAGAGGATGATGGGAAAGAAGAAGGCAAGGAAGATGTAGATGTCAATTCCGTCTCCGATGAAGGTGAGAAGCATTTTATTTTATTTATTTATTCCCCCCCCCCCCCTTTTGGAGGCTTTTAGAATCTTGAAGGCATGCTATTTTCTCTTCTATTTGGTACTTTTTAGTACAGGAAAGGTAAGAAGGAAGCCGGTCATGTGATATTTGACGGGTTATGTGACCAGGCTCTACTTTTATCACATCTGCATTTCAAGTGGTTCTAAAGGCAAAGACTTATTTATTTTTTTATTTTTTTATCCTAATGCAGGGAATGCATTAGGGTAAAAAATGTCCCAGTAGTTGTATGCCCCCCCACCCCCACCTCCTCATACACTTACCTAAATCATATCTTGATCCAGTGCTGTGCCCTTCTGCAGCGGCACTGGTCTCTGTTATTTTCTCACAGGACACAGAGGCAGCATTGGCTCTTGCTGCTGTGTCAATCAAATCCTGTGAGGAGGAAGTGGGGTGCAGGGCTGAGCCACGCTGTATGTGTTTATAGACACATACAGCAAGGCGCTGGATCACTCGTGTACATGTGCCCCCATAGTACACAGCTTGCTATGGGAGGGGGCACACACACACACACACACACACACACACACAAGAGGAGGAGCCAAGATCGGTGGCAGGGAACCCCAGAAGAGGAGGTTCGGGACTGCTCTGCGCAATATTGCATAGACCAGGTAAGTATTGCATGTTGTTTATGCTAGGGGGGTGGGGGGGAATGAAGCCTTTACAACCACTTGAAAATTGAAATGTGAAGTGTTTTACCAAAAACCTGGTATCAGAGTTTTATGTATGACCTACATATCGATCTGTCACTATAGTTGCATCAAGTCTTTGCTTGCTCACAGCTTTTACTAACTCTTCTACAACTTCAGGAAAAAGTGCTGACAAACCGAGCACCAAGGAGAAGGAAAGAACTCTGTCCGAATCAGGCTCCAAAGAGTCAGGTGACAAGAGGAAGAGGAACCGTCAGACAGAGAAAGTTCTCAATGCCAGCAGTAATCCTTCTAGTCCCAATGCCAACAAGAGGCGGCGCACGTAGGCGGCAGACTGTCAACGGGTACTAGGCATTTTATACTACAGCAATACAACTTGCACCCCTATTAAAGCAAACATTTTTTTTTTTTTTATTATTCATTTTTGGATAGAGTAAGGGAGGTTTATAACCCCTGTCAGTTTTCTTTTGTTATGTGTGCCCCATTGGGGAGATTTATCTTAATTTCCTGTCCCATAGCCAAAACAGGAATTGAGAGGAAATCCCTGCAAATTACAGGAATCTCTTGAGCCCGCCCCAGCTCTCCAAAACTAGTGTCCTCATTGGATGGGTTCTTCTCTATTCCTGTTCTGGGGACCACCTAAAATTTTGATATATATTTTTTTAATTTTATTTTTTATCTACACTTTCAATGATAATGGTGAACAGGACAAACAGAGGGCGAATCTTCCCAACTGGGGCACAGACAGCAATAACAACTGACTCTATCCAAAACGGAAAAAAAAAAAAAAAAATATTGCCTTTTTAGTTCTACTTCAATCCTACTATTAAATGTTTTTAATGTTTTTAAAGTATTTGTATTTATAAAAAAAAAAAACCTTTAAAAATTCTCTCCTGTTGCTTCTGTTTTTTCCTTTTGATACGAAAAAAAATTGAAACATTTGTTTCCCGTGTAAAGGTGCAAATGGCACAATCACAACCAGTCTGATTACTGGAGAGAAGAGTTTACTGCCGTCCAAAGGGGAAAACTGGTTGGGTTGCTTTTGTGACACCTACACGTTCCTCTATTACTCTTTTATAGGAAAAGGTTTAAGTTGTTTTTTATCCGAAACTGAAGCATTTTTTTTAGGTGCTATAAAGCAGACAAGCCAAAAATATAAAACAAGATCTTTTTGTTTCCAATAATTTTTTATTGAATATTTGAAAAGGGGTACAAACATTACATATGACAGCAATTGAAATGTAACTCTTTTACAGAGGTATAGAGTCAGAAGAAGAACTGGGATAATTGCAGCATTCCCAAGATGTGATACAGAGAGAGTAAGATCAAGAGATCCTGTGATTCTATAGGCAGAGCACATGTGAACCATGGGCATCCGAGGCTCGAGGAGCGCCCAGTTTATAGTTCCGAGTCTAGAACCTGTGGGCCTCAAACTCGCGTCTGCAGAGCGTATAACCAAACCATGTTCCAATAATCAAGGGAATGACTCAAAGTGGTTTTAAAGCCTTAAGGTTTTTTTACCTTTTTTAATGCATTTAATAACTGCCCCAACATAAGATGTAAAATGGAGAATATCCTATGAGGCTATCCGCAGATAACAGTTTATAAACAGGCTTGGATCCAAATCTATCAGATATCTTGTAGTGACATAATGGGGTTAGTTGCCCCTTCCTGTTCTTGGGGCACCTGGACATCCAACAAATATTTATGTCCCCTGCAGCCTCTTTAGCCTATGAATACAGCACTTTGATTCCTATACATCTCATTCATATATCCTCTCAAGGAAGCAGAATTTTGTGCAGAAGATTGAGAAAACGGCCCTATCCCTGGTGGCTGGAACATCTGATGAGCCCATGTTTGGGAACCTGGGAAATGTGTAAACATGATTAAACAGTGGACAATACAGGGTGCATATACTGTATGGAGATGTATAGGCGGTACATTAATTGTATCTCCACATTTTGTTAGTACTAATGTTTCCAATGTGTTTATGTCAAGCTTTTAACCTGTATAAATAAAAGATCTTTCTAATTTTTGCTTTGTCTGACTTTATAGCACCTTTTAAAAAAATCCTGGTGTATCATTTTGGTTTCATACTCCTTTTCCTGTCGCATCATGGCAGCATACACTCTGGGTTGTGACTCCGCCTCCACAACCTGATAGGACCACATAACTATAAGATGAAGACACGGCCCCCGCCCCAGCATTCTCCATTCTCTTATTTTTCCTCACCTGTTGGGACGCACTGAACATCACCCCCTTACCGCTTCGCCCCAGCCAGGTTCTAGCCTCTCCTGGTTTGGAAGTCCTTGCCGGTACAGCCTCTAAAGGAAGCTAAATGGAAGGAACCCCACTCTGGTGATCTCAGGGGTATCGTATCTTTCTCAGTTATTATTACCTACTGCCTTTGTGTGGAACCTTAAACAGGTTTAAAGCACCATGATGACTGCCGCTGTGTAAAACCTTAAACAGGTCTAAAGCACCATGATGACCGCCGCTGTGTAAAACCTTAAACAGGTTTAAAGCACCATGATGACCACCGCTGTGTAAAACCTTAAATAGGTTTAAAGCACTATGATGATTGCCCCTGTGTAGAACCTTAAACAGGTTCAAAGCACCACCATACTCCTGACCTCGGTGGAAAGCCTTAAACAGGCTTAAAACACCATTTCATTATACAGTGTGACAGGGCAAACACACATCTTCAAGGTACATTTAAGCCTTAAATAGGCTTACCGTTATGCAGTGGTCTCCCCCTCCTGTTTTTTTCTGTATAGCTGTGTATTCACAGCACTGCTGGGTCCTGTAGTCCCTCTCCACCGCTCCCCCTCTGCGCCGAGCGTCCTAGGCTGTTCCTTGTATCTTGAACCAGAGATCGCTGAATTGCTGCAGTTTGTTTGCCTGTCTTACAACAAAGCTCCTATTTCATCCTACTGAGGTAAAAGCCTGTTTTTTTTCTCTGCATCTACTTCCTGCATAAGCTGCTGTGTTTTACCTCACCTGTGTTTCCTATGTCAATTAGTATGTGTCAATTAGTATCTCCTTAGGCTTTCCTTATTCCTTGCTATGGAGACCACTGCCCTAGCAGATCACCACCAGCTATTAGGTAAGGGGGGAGGATTTTTGGTAAGTATTGAAGATTGAAAAAAAGAGAGCAATCCTAACGCTGCCTAAATGGTTAGCCCTACTAGGTCCGCAAAATCTTCTGATTCAAGGCACAGAGAGACTTCACGCAGGAGAAGCCATTCTGGCCACAGACGGAGCCGCTCCAGTCGCAGGAGAAGTCGCTCAGGCCACAGAGGGAGTCGCAGGAGAAGTCGCTCAGGCCACAGAGGGAGTCGCAGGAGAAGTCGCTCAGGCCACAGAGGGAGTCGCAGGCCACAGAGGGAGTCGCAGGAGAAGTCGCTCAGGCCACAGAGGGAGTCGCAGGAGAAGTCGCTCCAGTTCTTACTCCAGACACAGCCGCTCCTATCATAGAGGATCTTCTGTCCATAGACAGTGATCACCAGTGCGACCCTCTGGAAACGCATGTTGGATATGCGGGGCCGCAGCCCTTCCCGATAATTAGCCTGCCGTAGATGCTTTGAGGAGGCTACTAGGGAAAAAGAATCGCAGTTTAGAGAGCCTGTAGCTCCACAGATTCTTACTCCGGAGACAGAGTTATCAACGCGAAGTGCCTCACCTGCTCATCCCAGCACAGGATTCCCCGTCTGACAATGAGGGGTTGGAAGCAACTGCAGGGTTTGATTTTTGCTAATTGAACCGTGTGTCAAATCGGTCAAGGAAGCGATCGGATGAATGGAACCCCAGGAAGTCCAACCAAAGCGGAAAAAATACTTCCCAAACCTTAAATGGGACTCAGAGGCCTTTCCGTTCATTGAGGAATTGGATGATTTAAGTAAAGAGGAATGGCAAGGACCCGAGAAGAGATCGAGTCTGAATAACAGGCTTTCCAAATTACATCCCTTGAAGGAACCTAAAGTGAATCCTCTTGTCTCTCCTCCCATTGTAGACGCATCTCTCATGCGGTTAGTCAGGCATGTGACATTGCCAATCGAAGATGCAATGACATATCTTGGATAGGAGGATCGACACTGATATGAAGAGGGCCTACCTTGCAGCAGACTGGCTGTGGCACTTGCAGCTGTAGGCAGGGATATTTCCAGCTTGTCATCAAACACTGAGAGGTTGGTCTCAGTAGGCGTGGACCAGGAGAGCATAATAAAAGCTCTACAGGAGTTAAGTCTCGCGGGGACTTTTTGTGGCAGAGGCTTCGGTGGATGCGATTAAATCGTCATCAAGGGCCATGTTGGCCTCCGTAATGGCCAGGCGGGCACTGTGGCTGAAACCCTGGTCAGCGGATCCTGTCTCCAAATCAAATTGGTGCCGCATTCCATATGACGGCGAGAACCTTTTCGGTGCAAAGCTGGACTCAGCAATTTCAAAGGTGACCGGTGGGAAGTCGGGACTGATTCCATCGGACAGAAAACCGAAACAGCAGAGGCCTCCTCCCTTCAGACATAATCTGCCAGACAGATACAGGGATGCTAAATCCTATAGGCCAGGAAAATAATACAGGAGGGGCTGGAAGAACCCCCAGACATCCTTTATGAAGTTTCAGAAGCCCAAGACTCCCGCTTCCAGTGACCAAAAGCCCAGTCAGCATTAGTGGGGGCAAGGCTTTCTAAATTCAAGCTGGTTTGGGCGGAAGCAATAAAGGACCCTTGGACAGTGGCTACTGTCCATTTCGGGCACAGATGGCCCTTCAAGAGACGTCCCCCAGGGGATCATTTTTGTCCCACCAGACTTCCACCTTCAGGGGATAAACGGTTACTGTTGACCAGTTACATCCAAGAGCTTCTCCAGAAGAAGGCGATAATAGAGGTGCCTGCATCACAGAGGGGTCAGGGATTCTACTCCCCATTATTTCTGGTCAAGAAAAAATCTGGGGACCTTCAGCCAGTCTTGGTTCTAAAAGAACCTCAATCGCTCCATTCGAGTGGAGTCGTTCAAGATCGAGAGTTTACAATCAATCCTCCAGGCCATAAATCTGGGAGACTGGATGCTCTCCATAGACCTCCAGGACGCATATCTTCACGTCCCGATCCATGTTGCTTTCCTGAAGTTCCTTCGGTTCTCGGTGAATCAGGGCCACTTCCAGTTTCAGGGTCTCCCGTTCGGGATCTCTACTGCCCCCAGAAATTTCACCGAGGTACTACTACCAGTAATCGCATCCTTAAGGGAGAAAGGGTTGAGAGTCCATCACTACCTGGACGACATCCTCCTCCTTTCAAGCAACCAGGAGTCCCTTGTCCAACATCGGGAGGTCCTAGTTTCCACACTACAAAGACTGGGCTGGTTGATAAACTGGAAAAAAAAAGCAATGCTCATCCCACCCAGAGGCTGATCTTCCTGGGTGCGGAACTGGATACCCGGACAAACACGGTGGAACTACCGGCAGAAAAGATTTCCCCACTGATTCAGAGGGTGAGAAGAGCAATCTCAGCAACATCCCTTCCAGCCAGAGCATGTCTCAGTCTCCTAGGCTCTCCTATGGTCCAGTGGGCCCAATGGAACGCAAGACCCCTTCAAACGTCCTTTTTCTGCGCCAATGGGACAGCTTATCCATGACCCAACCGATCTACATCTCGGAGGAGGTCAAGCGATCCTTGCAGTGGTGGACTCGTCCCTGCAATCTGAGGAGATTCAAGCACATAGTTCCCCCCTCCTCAGGAAACGGTAACCTCAGATGCCAGTTTGGAGGGATGGGGGGCACACTACCTGCACTACGCGGCCCAAGGGCGCTGGCCATTCAGGATCCAGGACGCAGTCTCCAATGTGCTGGAGATGAAAGCAGCCTTTCAGGCACTCCTGGCCTTCAGTACTTACCTGAGGGGGAAGCAAGTCCTCCTGAAGATGGACAACAGGGTGGCCGTTGCCTACATCAACAGGCAGGGAGGCACCAGAAGCTCCTCCCTGATGTAGGAAGTTCGCCCCGTGATGGAGTGGGCACAATCGAACCTATTGGACCTGAGAGCGACCTATATCCCAGGGGTCGAGAATCTCCTAGCATTTGCGATAATAATTCAGACCTGGGGCTCACCAGACATAGACCTGGCGGCCACACCAGCCAATGCAAAGGTTCCTATCAAGAATCCCCTTTCCGTCAGCGGAGGGAGTAGATTGTCTACAACATCCCTGGAGCTTCAACCTCCGGTACATTTTCCCTCCGACTCCCCTCATAGCGAGGTTCCTTCTGAGGCTCAAGAGGTCGACGGCACTAGTAGTGGCGGTGATCCCTTTCTGGCCGAGGAGGCCTTGGTTCACTACTCTCCTTCAGTTGAACGCAACGGATCCTCTCCCTCTTCCGCTGTCAGCAGATATGCTCTCTCAGGACCAACATCCGAACCTGGAGAGGCTACATCTGATGGCCTGGAGGCTGAGAGGTCTAGGTACCTAGAACAGGGCTGTTCTCAGAGGGTAGTGGAAACATTACTCCAGGCTAGGAAGCAAGACTACCAACAACACCTACAGCAGGATCTGGGAGAAGTTTACCGCCTTCTCTCAACAACAAGGTTGGGACATATCTTCTCTGACAGCTCCTCAAATCCTTGAATATCTGCAGTCAGGCCTAGAGAAGGGTCTTCGATCGGGGTCAAATGGGCACATGATCCTCTGGTTATCCAATTTCAGAGGGCCTGTCTTAAACTAAGGCCACCTAGGAAACCATCATTCCCAGCATGGGACCTCTCAGTCGTCCTGGAAATACTGTCTAATGATCCATTCTCTCCACTCGACAACATTTCCCTTTGGAACCTGACGCTTAAAATCTCATTTCTGATTGCTATCACTTCAGAAAAGAGGGTCTCAGAGATGCAAGCCTTGATGGCCAAAGAACCGTATCTAGTCGTCTACCCGGACAGGATAGTATTAAACCTTCAGATCGTTTCGTACCTAAGGTATCCTCATTTCACTTTAATCAGGAGATCAACCTTCCAGCCCTTATCACAGATCAAGGTGATCCTCATCCTCTGGATGTCAGGGGCAACATCCTGAAGTACCTCTCAGCAACAGAATTGATCAGGAGATCGGAGAACCTCTTAGTCATCCCATACGGCCATAGAAAAGGTCAGGCGGCCTCGGCTCACACCATCGCTTCATGGCTGGTGAAGACTATCAAAAAGGCATACTCACTGAGTGAGAAACAGATTCCGGGGGGCTTAGAGGCACATTTCACCAGGGCGGTGGCAACTTCTTGGGCAACCTATTGTAGGGTCTCGGCAGAGACTATTTGTAAGGCGGCTACCTGGTCTTCCAGAAACCCCTTTATGTCACATTATAGGGTGGATTCTGCACAACTTTCAACAGTAGATTTGGGAAGGGCCATAATTCAGGCCAACTCCTGTTTCTTGTTAACAAATTTATTTTTCTTGCATTCCCACCCAGTCTGCGAGTTACTCCCCAGAGTGTATGCTGCCATGATGCGACAGGAAAACGGAAAATTGTATACTTACCTTTCCGTAATTTTCCTTTCCTGTCGCATCTTCATGGCAGCATACAATAAACCCACCCATAGAAGGTGATTAATATATATATGGAGAATGCTGGGGCGGGGGCCGTGTCTTCATCTTATAGTTATGTGGTCCTATCAGGTTGTGGAGGCGGAGTCACAACCCAGAGTGTATGCTGCCATGAAGATGCGACAGGAAAGGAAAATTACGGAAAGGTAAGTATACAATTTTCCGTTTTTGGGATGTGGCGCTTGGATCTTGTTCTCAGGCCTTGATACTTGAGTTTCTATGATCACATACCCCGTGCTTTAAATTGCAGCAGCTGCCCTGTGCCTGTGAGTGTCACCAGGGTAAGTTAAATGTGATACTAAATGCTAAAAAACAATATGTGGTGCACCACCCACATTATTGATTTTTTTTAATTTATTTATTTTTTGCACTTTTTTTATTTATTTTTTTTTTTATGTGGCTTGCTCTGACCAGATATTATATGGGAGACCAGTGATTACTTATGATTATAATTATGAAAAAGGCAGGGAATACAGCTACAGGCGATGCTGTATCCCGGCCTAGAGGGCCACAGTTTGAGCACCCATGTTGTTGTTCATCCATTCACAAAACTGTGTGGGCGGAGCCCCACACGGCCGCACTCTTTCAATAAGTGACAGCCGGTATGGGGAATTTCTCCCTATACTGCTGTCAAAAAGATTGCAGGGATCGCCAAACAGCTGCAGGATCGGAAACATGTTACATGTTTCACCCGTTTTTTAGGGAGCAACATGTAACATTGTAATGCGTTACTCACGCGCTACCACTTTAACCGCTTAAGGACCGCCTCACGCCGATATACGTCGACAGAATGGCACGGCTGGGCTGGGCACCTGGGCTGGGCACAACCACCCGTGGGCCACGGCCGCAGGACCAGCGGACCCGATCGCCACTGGTGTCCCGCGATTGGGTCACAGAGCTGAAGAACGGGGAGAGGTCTGTGTAAACAAACCTCTCCCCGTGCTTCCTAGCACGACTGACACTGATCGGCTGTTTCCTGTCATCGGGAAAGCCGATCAGTGACGTCAGACGCAAAGCCACGCCCCTACAGTAAAACCCTTATTAAAGCAAAATAATTTTTTTTTTTTTTTTTTCATTTTTACAGGAATCTCTTGAGCCCCGCGCCCCAGCTCTTCCAAAACCCCTGTCAGTTTTCTTTTGTCATGTTCTGGGGACCACCTAAAATTTTGATATATTTTTTTTAATTTTATTTTTTATCTACACTTTCAATGATAATGGTGAACAGGACAAACAGAGGGCGAATCTCCCCAACCCACAGACAGCAATAACAACTGACTATCCAAAACGAAAAAAAAAAAAATAGTGTCCTTCAATTTATTGTGTTCTTTTTTATTATTTGTTTTATAAAAAAAAAACCTTTAAAAAATTTTGATATATTTTTTTATATATACGTCGACAGAATGGCACGGCTGGGCTGGGCACAACCACCCGTGGGCCACGGCCGCGGGACCAGCGGACCCGATCGCCACTGGTGATTGGGTCACAGAGCTGAAGAACGGGGAGAGGTCTGTGTAAACAAACCTCTCCCCGTGCTTCCTAGCACGACTGACACTGATCGGCTGTTTCCTGTCATCGGGAAAGCCGATCAGTGACGTCAGACGCAAAGCCACGCCCCTACAGTAAAAAAAAAAAAAACACACACACACACTTAACCCCTCCCCGCCCCCTAGTGGTTAACTCCTTCACTGCCAGTGTCATTTAAACAGGAATCAGTGCATTTTAAATAGCACTGATTTCTGTATAAATGACAATGGTGTCAAAAATATCCGATGTGTCCGCCATAATGTCGCAGTCACAATAAAAATCGCTGATCGCCGCCATTACTAGTAAAAAAATTTTTTTTTAATAAAAATGCTATAAAACTATCCCTAATTTTGTAAACGCTATAACTTTTGCGCAAACCAATCATCGCTAATTGCGTTTTTTTTAAAGCCTTAAGGTTTTTTTACCTTTTTTAATGCATTTAATAACTGCCCCAACATAAGATGTAAAATGGAGAATATCCTATGAGGCTATCCGCAGATAACAGTTTATAAACAGGCTTGGATCCAAATCTATCAGATATCTTGTAGTGACATAATGGGGTTAGTTGCCCCTTCCTGTTCTTGGGGCACCGACACTCACGCTAGGTCTTATTTTCGGGGAAACAGGGTAGTGCAAAAAATAAGAAACACAGAGGTGATCAAATGCCACCAAAAGAAAGCTCTATTTGTGGGGAAAAAAAAAAGGACGCCAATTTTGTTTGGGAGCCACGTCGCACGACCGCGCAATTGTCAGTTTAAAGCGACGCAGTGCCGAATCGCAAAAAGGGGCCTGGTCCTTTGGCTGCCAATTGGTCCGGGGCTGAAG
This sequence comes from Lithobates sylvaticus, assembly GCA_028564925.1. Lineage (NCBI taxonomy): Eukaryota > Metazoa > Chordata > Amphibia > Anura > Ranidae > Lithobates > Lithobates sylvaticus. The sequence continues at coordinate 21,277,017 of CM053037.1, forward strand.
TGGTTAAATAGCACTGATTTCTGTATAAATGACAATGGTCCCAAAAATGTCCGATGTGTCCGCCATAATGTCGCAGTCACAATAAAGATCGCTGCCATTACTAGTAAAAAAATGTTTTTTAATAAAAATGCTATAAAACTATCCCCAATTTTGTAAACACTATAACTTTTGTGCAAACCAATCATCGCTAATTGCGTTTTTTTTTTTTTTTTTTTTTTCAAAAATATGTAGAAGAATACATAGCCTAAACTGAGAAAAAAATAGTTTTTTTTATATTTTTTGGGGATATTTATTATAGCAAAAAGTAATTTTGTTGTTTATAGCGCAAAAAAACAAAAACCGCAGAGGTGATTAAATACCACCAAAAGAAAGCTCTATTTGTGGGAAAAAAAGGACGCCCATCTTGTTTTGGAGCCACGTCGCACGACCCGCGCAATTGTCAGTTAAAGCGACGCAGTGCCGAATCGCAAAAAGGGGCCTGGTCCTTTGGCTGCAAATTGGTCCGGGGCTTAAGTGGTTAAATACCATGCAGAGACTGAACAGCTGCTGTCACTGATAGCTTATCCGTGGCTACTATAAACAATATAAGAGAGGGGATAGTGTTTCGCTGTCCTAAAAAGTAAAATACCATACAGTGGCTCCTATATGTGTAATCTATAATCCAAAGTGTGGTGATTGATAATCCAAATAGGTAAACAAAACTACTAATCATAAAAAGCAGTGTGCTCCAATAGTAAAGTGACATTCAATCAATAGTGCATATACTGCACAAAGAATAAATCATTCAACGCTCATATAATATGGTGAATAAAGTGCTATTGGAGCATATAAGAGTTAGTGAACATGTGTCTCACGGCTGGACACCGAGGCACACATAAAAGTCTTTAGGTAATGAAATATGAACAAATCTTGACAAATATATTCAGTTTATAAAAAAAGTCCTTGATGGTCTAGATAGGGGGGGCGGGGGGCTTGGTTTATCCCTTCACCAGTGTGTGGAAAAGCATATGGTATGGTGACTAAATTCCTTCTTCCCGTGTCACCTCTGTGCTTTCTGGCCTCTCACCTTTTATATAGACTTTAAGCCAGCATATAATCATATCTCCCAAATGCGGTGTATATGTTAAAGCTCGCCTCTAGGGGGTCCTCTACTCGGGAGTTTTCCAATGTGCTGTATATTATTAACCACTTCAGCCCTGGAAGATTTGGCTGCTCAATGACCAGGCCATTTTTTGCAATACGGCACTGCGTCACGCTTTAACTGACATGTGCTACACTGCACCCAAACAAAATTGACGTCCTTTTTTTTTTCCCCACAAATAGAGCTTTCTTTTGGTGGTATTTGATCACCTCTGCCGTTTTAATTTTTTGCGCTATAAACAATAGAAGAGCGACAATTTTGAAAAAAAAACAATATCTTTTACTTTTTGCCATAATAAATAGAAAAAAATTAGAATAAAACGGAAAAAAATGTTTTCCTCAGTTTAGGCCGATATGTATTCTTCTACATATTTTTGGTAAAAAAAAAAAAAAAATCGCAATAAGCGTATATTGATTGGTTTGCGCAAAAGTTATAGGTGATAGATTTATGCCATTATTATTATTTTTTTTTTTTACTAGTAATGGCGATGATCTTTATCGGGACTGCGATATTGCGGCAGACAAATTGGACACTTTTGACACATTTTTGGGACTAGTGACACTTATACAGCTATAAAAATGCACTGATTACTGTATAAATGACACTGGCAAGGAATGGGGTTAACACTAGGGGGCGATCAAGGGGTTAAGTGTGTTTCCTAGGTGTGTTCTAACTGTAAGGGGGGGTGGGACTGACTAGGGGAGGAGAGAGATCGGTGTTCATACTTGGTATGAACACACGATCTGTCTCCTCTCCCCTGAGAGAACCAGGATTTGTGTGTTTACACACACAGATCCTGGTTCTCGCTCTGTCACGTGCGAACCCGGGTGCCCGGCGGTCATCACGCCCGTCGGGCACACGTATCGGCTCCGGGGACACGCTTCGGGTGCACGCACGAGCACCGCCGGAGGCGTCTTAAAGAGCCGACGTACAGCTATGAGGGCTCGCGCAGGGGAGCCAACCTGCCGCAGTATAACCTTTCCAGTTGGCTCCCAGATAGGTATAAATGGAGACAAGAGAGGAACAGTCTTGTAGTGTAATAAAGTTTAAAACAAAAATGTTTATTTAAAATGCTGCAAACAGCTCAAACTCACATTTAAAAGCTGAATACAGGAGAGAATCCACGAGTGCCGAACTCGTTCCTGTACTCCTATTTCATTACCTAAAGACTTTCAGGTGTGTCTCGGTGTCCAGCCGTGAGACACATGTTCACTAACTCTTATATGCTCTAATAGCACTTTATTCACCATATTATATGAGCATTGTATGATTTATGCTTTGTGAAGTATATGCACTATTTTTTTTTTTTAACCAACAAAGAAGTATATGTACTATTGATTGACTATCACTTTACTATTGCTTTTTACGATTAGTAGTTTTGTTTACTTATTTGGATTATCTATGACCACACTTTGAAACATGTAACATGTTCCGGAAGGTGAACTTACCATTTAAAGTGGTATTAAACCCAAAAACTTATTCATTTGCAGCTCACCATTCTTAGCTATGGCTGCTACATTCGTTTTCGTTTTTATTTTTTCTTCCTTTTTTCATCGGGTCATCCAGCCAGATAGTTTGTTATTTTTCAACTTACCGTATATACTCGAGTATAAGCCGAGGCACCTAATTTTACCACAAAAAAAAACTGGGAAAACGTATTGACTCCAGTAAAAGCCTAGGGTGAGAAATGCGCAGCTACTGTAAGTGTAAAAGAGGGTCAACAATGGCCATTTGCAGCCTCACTGTGCCCATTTACAGCCATAGGTCCCCCGAACTTCAAACTTGGTGGTTAAGGGTTCCTAGAGGCCCCCAAGCTTCAGCCAAATATTTGGGGTCTCTAAACCCAAAGGGTCCCAAAATGACATTGCTGCAGATGGACACAGTTGGCCGACTTTGGGGCCCCGTATCTCGGGGCCACTTGGTGCTAGGAACCTCAAATTTGGTTAGCAAACTCAGTGGAACTAGCAATACAACATATCCAAAGATGGGGTTCCTAGCACCAAGTGGCCCGATGCTTGACTCGAGTATAAGCCGAGGGGGGCATTTTCAGCACAAAAAAATGTGCTGAAAAACTCGGCTTATACTCGAGTATATACGGTATTTTAAAGAGGAAGTAAACCCTGATGGATTTTACTTCCTCTTTATTTCCCTGCAAAGGTAAAGCATAATGGGCTACTACATTACATAGTAGCCCATTATGTGTCACTTACCTGAAAACGAAGCCCGCAATGTCACCGTTGTCCCCACTAGCAGCGAGCGTCCATCTTCACCCCTCTTCCTTCCGGGGCCGCGAACTCCGGCTCTGTGACTGGCCGAAGTCGCGTGATGTCACTTCCGCGCGGGAGTGATGCCAGTCACGGCATGACCCTATTAGAAATGGCACGATCTGCCCTTTGTAAAGTGCGCATGCACAGGGTTGTACACCCTGTACAACCACTGTAAGGGGTTCATCTTTAATTTGTTAGTCAAGTCCATCTAAAGCCTGGTACACACTATGAGGGGTTTTTTTCCATTCAACCAAGCGGGTTGAACAAAAAAAAAATGTCAGCTCTGGTCGGAGCTGCTGTAGTAACGATCTGACGTGAGACGTAAGTACAGCGATCTCCTCCGCTGAGCTGTTGTGTTCTGACAGGGGGATGCCCCCCCCTCCCCCCCTGCCAGAACACTCCGATCAGCGCTCTCTGCCATTGGCTGAGAGCGCTGATCGGGAGCCGGTCGGTTACTGGTTTTTACAGCATGCACGTCTGACAGAAGCAGGGCCAACCGCCACACACACGGGCAGAATGTCAGCCGTTTCTTTTTTTTAATCGAACCGTCATTCTGCCCGCGTGTACGGGGCTTAAATCTGCTAGACCAGGGATCCTCAAACTACGGCCCTCCAGCTGTTGCAGAACTACAAATCCCATGAGGCATTGTAAAACTCTGACATTCACAGACATGACTAGGCATGATGGGAAATGTAGTTCCTGAACAACTGGAGGGCCGTAGTTTGAAGACCCATGTGCTAGACTAACACTGCCCTCCACCCAGATTGACAATGCTGCCGCCCCAAGATGTCTGCTTTACTACTTCACCCAAAATGCAGACACCGTAGAACAGGAAGTGTGTCACTGGCAAGATCACCAGGTGAAAGGAAAAAAAAGAGAAACCGAATGCAGCAGTTACAGCTAAGGATTCATAAGCTGCAATATTTTACATTTTTATTTTTGGGTTTATCACCGCTTTTAAGCTAGTTTCACACTGGGGCGTTTGGGGCGCTGGCGGTAAAGCGCAGCTTTACCGTCGTTTTAGCGCCGCATTTCGCCTGCTAGCGGGGCGTTTTTACCAGCAGCGGCGTTTTGCGGGCGGGTTCGGAGCGCTGCCCCATTGTTTTCAATGGGAAGGGGCGCTATAGAAGCGGTAAATATACCGCTCCTACAGCGCACCAAAGATGTGGCTTGCAGGACATTTTTCAGCGTCCTGCAAGCGCACCGCTTCAGTGTGAAAGCCCGAGGGCTTTCACACTGAAGACACAGCAACAGCCATTTCGGGTCGGTTTTAGCGCAATAGCGCCTGCAAACCGCCCAGTGTGAAAGGGGCCTTACGCGTACTTTTTATAGAGAATATAAACAGTATATTGTATAACAGTTATCATGTTATATAAAAAATTGCAACTGCCTCCATTTTATTATACAGGGTCGCTGCTTTTAGAAAATATATAATGTTTTGGGAGTTTTACGTTATTTTTAGATGAAAAATGTGCATTTTAACATGCTAAAGAAGAAAACAAAACAAAACAATGCCTTTAGCAAAGAAAGGGTTAAAAGCTTGAAATGACATGAAATGAAAGTGAAAGTGGCGAAGTGTCATCCACCCCTCCCTGTCCGCCTGACCTGCTCAGCCCTTGTCAGTTGTATTTTGGTAAGAGAACTTCTGAGAACTTTTGCGGGGTGTCACCAGACTGCAGGTGAGCTTATTTACCTTCCGGGGGTCTTTTCTGACTCGGCCTACCTCTCCTCCCACCTGCTTGAACTTCTTCCGCTATTACACAACAACAAGGGGTTGAGTGTTTTTATATTTACATCTGTAAGCAATTACATTCAGACTCCCCCCCCCCCCCTAAGATCAAATTCACACGGCTGCAAAGGGGTGGCTGCTGGCGAAATTCCCTAGCTTTTCACCAGGGGTTCCAAACACAGCCTGCACACAATGGGGTTGCTTTACTAAGGGCAAATATTGCTGTGCACTTTGCAAAGTACAGTTTCTCCAGAGCTTAGTAAATTAAGTAAATCTTCACTTTGAATAGAAAACCCAATCACGTGCAAGAAAAAAAAAAAAAGAAAAAATTGCATTTTTGCTTGCACACGATAAGATGATGGAAGTCAGCAGAGCTTCTGCTCATTTACTAAGCTCTGGAGCAACTGCACTTTGCAAAGTGCACAGTCTATTTGCCTTTAGTAAATCCACCCTAATGCTTGCGAACAACAGCAGCTGTCAGGTTTGTCCTCCGTACAAATGAATGTCCGGCATGCCGCTGCTCAGAGTGACTAGAGCCTCCAAAAGACCCTAGACGCAGCCAGTGTGCATATACGCTCATCGGCCACTTTATTAGGTACCCCTGTTAAATTGCATTTAGACGTGGTGAAGACAACATGCTGAAAGTGGGGTTGCACAAAAAAAAAATCATTAATATTCCTAAAAAAAAAACATTTGGATTTTTTTTTTTAACTCGCCTCTAAATGGCTGTTGCTAGGGGGTCCCTCGTAGTCTGCCTCCTTCAGTGCCTGGGCTGGTGACATCATTTCCCCTCGGCGCAGGAAAGGCTCAGCTCTGCCCCCTCCCACCTGTCAGTCATCTGGGACATGTGACAGGTCCCAGATGACTGCGCGGCCAATCACGGCGCCGCTGGCGCATGCGCAGTGGGTGCCCGGCTGTGCCCACAGTTAGAATGCCGGTGCCGCCAAGTGAAGGGGGGGAGGAGAGGGGCTTCGATCCTCCGCATCGCTGGACCCTGGAACAGGTAAGTGTCCAATTATTAAAAGTCAGCAGCTGCAGTATTTGTAGCTGCTGACTTTTAATTATTTTTTTTTTAAATGGTTACTCCTCTTGAAGTTCAAACCGAGCATCAGAATGGGGAAGAAATGGGATTTAAGTGACTTTGAATATGGCATGGTTGTTGGTGCTGGAAATGGAGAAATCCCTCGAAAGGGTGGATCTAAAGCGACACTGGTCAATGAAGTAGTAAAAAAATATCAAAATTTATTACAAACTGTACATATACAAAACATCAAGTGAAAATGATATATGACAGCCAACCCGGGCCTTTTGAGAGATGGAACGGTGATCCCAGCGTCTTCACAGAATGTAATCTTTCAGGGGCACGTCTTGCCCATTGATCCCCAAAAAGACATAAAAGCTTCTATAGTGTAAAATCCTAGGTTACTTTATTTAAATAAGAAAGTATTGCACTTACAGTTAAAATAATAAGAGATTGCAGTATAAACAAGCCGGCTGGCTCTCGATTGCAGCTCGTCACTCCGGGACCTGCGTGAACGCGGTGACGTCAG
>CM053037.1:21284130-21367568 GCA_028564925.1 Lithobates sylvaticus
TACACTCGCCGCACCATAGAAGTGAATGAAGGTTCAGATCAGGACTGCCTCACCTGAAAAATGGAGAGGCGATCCCGATCAAAAAAATTCATGTGAAAGGGGCCTCAGACTTTTGTCTCTGTTTTCTACTTACCTATTCCGTAAAACATTGCATGCAAGGAGCCTCGTCAACTGCAATCAGTAAGGATCTACTTAGGAATGATAAATGGAATTCATATTGGTTGCACGTAGCACTTTGATCCTTGTACAGTCGATGGCCTCACTAAAAGGAAATTCATTTTCAGTGAGTTATTATGGTAGATTTGTTTCTGTTTTTGAAAACACACTTAGAGGATTTACATGAACAAATATCACTTTTTTTAGACAATAAAAAAGCCAGGTTAAGCCAGGTTAAATGGAGTTTGTTACATTTTCTGGATGTACATGCAAATGTAATATGTAAAATATATATAAATGTATAAATATATACATTATACATATCACATTATATATATATTATTATTATACAGGATTTTATATAGCGCCAACAGTTTGCGCAGGGCTTAACAAAATAAAGGCAGACATTACAATTACATTACAATTTGGTACAAGAGGAATCAGAGGGCTCTGCTCATTAGAGCTTACAATCTATCTATCTCTATCTCTCTCTCTATCTATTATCTATCTATCTATTATCTCTCTCTCTCTCTCTCTCTCTCTCTATATATATATATATATATATATATATATATACACACATATAATAAATATATTATAATAATGTATATTGCTATTCATATTTTAAAAGAATAGTGTCTCTGTTGAATATAGATTGTAAATATACAAGTATTTAGCAGCAGCCATATTTGCTCATTACATATGCAGGTTGAGCTTCCTGCTTAGCTGTAATGTAAGTCTGTACTTCTCCTATGAGGGGCAGAGCAACAGGATCACCTTTATGCCCCATCCCTAGCAGTACATTCTTAACTGGGAACGTTTGGGTAGGGAGGAGCATGTGATTTACCCCCTTCCCTCTCATGTGATAGCAATGGCCTATGGTGATTGACCTAGCTGTCACAGTCAGGGGTCAGGCTTGAAAAAACAGTAGCTATAGCCGTGGAGAGGCTCCCAATGACCAGAAGGATAGGCATACAAGCAGGTCACCCTGGTGGATGATGTGGGCTCACCCAAGATGTGTCTAATGCGTCTTAGATGGGTCTAAGCACTAACCGGTAAAAAACAGAGCTCCTGATGGTGGAGATGGTTTTTGCTGCATGTTAATACCAGGTCACTGTCCTCTGGATCACCCCACCAGGTGGTGAACAAGCTGGGGTCCAGTAGAAGATATAGCATGTAGGGATCCAGCAGAAGCGTAGTCAGTAAACAAGCCAAAAGGTCGGTAACAAGTAGTTGCAGGTTGGGATCAAGCCAGAAGCATAGTCGTGGAAAGAGACAACCACTCAGTAATGAGCGATGGCCAAGGCTGCACAGGACACAATAATCTGGCAAACAGGAAATGCAAAGACATGGCTTAAATAGGAAGTCTATGGGAGGAGCAAAAAGTAAAAAACGTTTAGCAGAAACAAGGTTCAAGACAAGCTTGAACAAGGAATTGTCCAGGGAGCTGTCCCACATCTCAGATGGAAGATACTGTCAGACACAGCAGTGGTGAGGTTGCAGGTTCAGGTCCAGGTCCTGACACAGACACTGTAATATACAGTCCTTAGCCCTGTGTAAGCTCTGAGAAGAGTGACTCTGAATTCACAAATCATTCCATTATGATTTTCCTTTGAAATTTCTGTAGTCTTCCTGTGCAAGCCATCTGCTTTTGAGCAGTTGATAAGAGTGTCCCATATTACTGCAGGGCTGTCCAACAGAGGTTGTCACCACAGTGGTTCTGTAGACAACAGTCATATGTGATCTCTGTATTCCATCTTTATCTGTCAGAAAATGTAACCAATTATTTTTTATCAAACACAGGAGAATACATAGACAAGATACATAAATGTTGGCATAATGATTATGGCATGCTAGAGCAGAACCATAACTTCATCCAGTGGTAAGTTTGTGTCACATTCTTTAGGATGTGTTTTCTGGGGGGAAGTGGAGGTATTCTGCTGTTACGCCGATGCTAAGTAGGCTTATAATAGACAATACCCACAATGAAATCAAGTTTTGTTGATTGAAATATCAGTCTACAGTTTTAAATAGTCTAAAATGACTAATAATAATTAAGATTAATAAAGTAAAATATTTTAACTGTACAGATTCACGTACGAATGATTTATATTTGCTCCTTTGTTTGGCTGTTTTGGAGCCAAAGGTTTCCCATAGTCCTATTGCTTGATAACGCCCACGTCTCTCAGGTCCTAAGTGTGCACAGTAAAAAGAGGAACAGCCCATGTAATAATCAACTACAGGGCTCTGTTATATGACATTGGCATGCCTATTTGCAGGTTGTGGCCCTCAAAGCACATCGTTTATTTCTCTGTAGTGTCTTCTTTATATAAAATTGACACTTAATCTGTGATATTCTTATATGATTCCAGGCTGTTTCCACTTCAGGAGCGTGGTGTGAACCATTGTGCCACTCCCCTCACTGAGAGCGAGATTCAGGTACCGGCATATGCACAAAAAAAGACTTTGCAACCCATAGCTAGGATGATGAGCATTTTATTAACTCTACATCTCTTTCAGTTGATGAAGAGTGACGAAGAGGTCATGAAAAGGCTTCTTGAGTCATACAAACTCATGCTGGGATTTTATGGGATTGTATTACTGGACCCAGACACTGGGAAGGTTGCCCGGGCAAAAGAAAATTGGAATAACAGATTTAAAAATTTAAACACGTAAGTGACAGAGTTTTGAATATGAGCTTCCACTAGGGCAGTAGTCTCCAAAACTGCATCCTGTGGGCCAGATGTGGCCCTTTGCAGGCCTTTATCCGGCCCTTGGGGCACTATTCCTCGCACTGATACAAGGCAATATTCCTCCCACTAATATCAACAGTGGGGCACTAATCCTCCCACTAATACCAATGATGGGACACCATTCCTTCCACTTTACAAAAGATGGTGCACTATTTCTCCCACTGAAACCAACAATGGTCCTCCTACTGACCACAGGGTTTACTGTGCCTTCAAAAATTATTCATACCCTTTGAAATGTTCGACATTTTGTCACGTTACAAGCAAAAACTTAAATGTATTATATTTTATGTGATAGACCAACACAAAGTGGCACATAATTGTGAAGTCTTTTTGGGTATACAAGAAAAAGAACCGCTGCTCCAGGTGTATAAATATAAGGCTGATTGGAGTATCTTGCAGAGTGCTAGCCCCGGCCCGCCTCCGTGAAACTTGGAAAGAAGAAAAAATTGCCCTGTATTTGGCTCCATCCTTCCCATCAACTCTGACCAGCTTCCCTGTCCCTGCTGAAGAAAAGCATCCCCACAACATGATGCTGCCACCACCATGTTTCACGGTGGGGATGGTGTGTTCAGGGTGATGTGCAGTGTTAGTTTTTCACCACACATAGCATTTTTATTTCAGGCCAAATAGTTAAATGTTGGTCTCATCTGACCAGAGCACCTTCTTCCACATGTTTGCTGTGTCCCCCACATGGCTTTTTGCAAACTGCAAACAGACTTCTAATGGCTTTTTAACAATGTCTTCTTCTTGCTACTCTTCCATAAAGGGCAGATTTGTGGAGAGCACGACTAATAATTGTCCTGTGGACAGATTCTCCCACCTGAGCTGTGGATCTCTGCAGCTCCTCCAGAGTTACCATGGACCTCTTGGCTGCTTCTCTGATGAATGCTCTCCTTGCCTGACCTGTCAGTTTAGGTGGACGGCCATGTCTTGGTAGGTTTGCAGTTGTGCCTTACTCTTTCCATTTTCGGATGATGGATTGAACAATGCTCCGTGAGATGTTCAAAGCTTGGGATATTTTTTTAGAATCCGAGCCTGCTTTAAACTTCTCTGCAACTTGATCCCTGACCTGTCTGGTGTGTTCTTTGGCCTTCATGATGCTGTTTGTTCACTAAGGTTCTCTAACACACCTCTTAGTGCTTCACAGAACAGCTGTATTTACACTGGCATTAAAACACTCACAGGTGGACTCTATTTACTAAATAGGGGACTTCTGAAAGCAATTGGTTCCACTAGATTTTAGTTAGGGGTATCAGAGTAAAGGGGGCTGAATACAAATGCACACCAAACTTTTCAGATATTTGTAAAAAATTTGGAAAACAATTTATCATTTTCCTTCCACTTCACAATTATGTGCCGCTTTGTGTTGGTCTATCACATAAAATCCCAATAAAATACATTTAGGTTTTTGGTTGTAACATGACAAAATGTGGAACATTTTTACTCCCACTGACCACCAAACCTGAGACATTGTCTACTCCCACTGATGCTGGAGTATTTTATATTGCCACTGGCCACAATTTGGCCATCCTAAAGCCTAAACCTTATAAAAGTAAACTGTCCTTTTATTTAAAAAGTTTGGAGACCCCTGCACCAGGGCATCTAGATCTCACTAGGGAATGGTAGTTTTTCTTGTTTAATAATTGTTATTGCAGATATAGCATTGGAAAATACAATAATGTTGCTGGCAATTAGGCTGCCCACTTAGGGGCTAGATGTGGCACGTAGAAAACATGGAACATACAACATAAACAGAGGAGAGAAGCCTCCTAATTGAACAATCACAGAAAATCTGAATGCAACATTTGTATATTTGGGGTAAACCCCATAGAGTGCAAGAATAACCAGGACAAATATCTAGTAACTCAGCCTTGAATTAGTCTTGGCCATCCATCAATAACTAAAGAGGGCTAAAAGCCCCGGAAAGAGAGCGAAAAAAGCGGTAAGAAAAGTCAAAAGTGGAAGGTAGAGATGGAGAAGAAGGGGACTCGGGATCACCCAGGATACCAGTCAGCACTGACCCACACTAGTCAGAGGGAGTTTAGGGAAGACTTACATCAACTATGGCTCCCAGACTTTAAGGAACTTAGTATGCGTGTCTTTCAGATCACTAGACATTTATTCATTGACCATCATGGCCATCACTAGTGATTGTCCTTTTAGCCGCTATAAACATAGGTTACGGGAATGGTAGTTTTTCAAGAGAGGTTTAGGCTTTTGATGCTGAATGGTTTAGTCGGTGCATGATTCTGCGTAAGACGGGGAGCCGCAGAAGTCAAGGCCTATGAAATCAGGGTAGCCAAGATTGGCTAGTTTGTTCATGTTATACATGTGATAGGTTCACTTTAATTAGCTAATGCAGTTCTGTTGGCACAGAATTTTAGATTATCAACGAATCCTCACAAATTACTTTCCATCACCCCTCACTGCAGTGTTTAACTTAGCACCAAAACCAGAGGCGTAACTAGAACATTCAGGGTCCCAGTGCAAGTACCCATGGGGCCCTTCCCACTGATTCCAGGGCCTATTACTCCCATCATAGGACCCTAGTTTACAGTCCTGCAGCAGGACCCTTTCACATGTTCTAAAGTAGGCTCCCCACTTTTTACTATTTTATTTTGTATTATTTTTTACAATTTCTTAGAAGCCCCACTGGGCGGCTTTGGTGAAATGTCAGGGGTCTAAACAGACCTTTGAGACAGAAAGGAGATTGAAGCCCTCAATCTACATCGCTGCAGCCTCAGCAGCACAGAATGAATGGACAGGATAGGCTCTATACAGAGCATCCCGCTCATTCACAAACTGAAGCATAGTAAACACAGTAAACAGTAAGCTTTTATTATGAATAAACAGAGTCAGTGACTGGTACAAATCACTGAGAGCAGGAGAAGCAGACTTTCAGCAGCTGCAGGAGGAAAATCAAGGGCATCAGTTCCCCTATATGCCTCCACCCCCACCGCCCCTCCTATCCAGGTGTACAAGGAAGCTGTATGGGGCCCCCTGGAGCATAGGGGTGGGTCGCAATTATGACCCCTGTAGAAAGCTCCTGACCAAGACGGATGATTGCTGTATGACCCTCTATTCTCCATGCTGGAGGATCATGTCACAAGTGTATCTCAAGATTCACACTGGAAGATTCTCTTTGCACAGACCGCTCATTCCTATTTGTACCTTCTAACTACCTAGATCCACCAGTGTTGTCATGCCTCGCTAATGTCAGCGTGACCCAGACGCATGCTCTGCATTTAGATTATTCTCCACATTCTGGATCAGCAATGCACAGGGAATATTGAAGTGATCTCCTGTCATTCATACACTGGCTCTGACAGTTCCACGTTTCAGGCTCTGGGAGGGTAGGAATAGTGTTTTGTTATAATTAGTATTGTCAATGTATTAACAGCTACTAAAAAAAGTTTTACGATATGGATCATGGGTAACGCTGATAGAACCACAGACTGGCTGCACAGAAAAGGATATCATTTAAAGAGGAAGTAAACTCTCCCACTCTGATGCTTCTTTTCATTTTGTCCATTATAATAAGTAATTATCAAACTATAGCCACTGTAATCCAGCCCAAATCGCATATTACTTACTGTTTAAAGAAACTTTAAAAAACTTGTTTCCAGGGGTAAGGCAGTGCCATTTTAAAGCTGGGCTCCACTGCCCCTGACGTTTTTTTTTTCAATGGTCATTAATAAAGAAATTCATTTGTAAATGAGTAACTCACGTGTCCTGTTTCTAGCACTTGTGCCTTTCGTTTTTTAGCTTCTAAAAACAGTTTATAAAATTTATATCTTCGTTCTCCATCTTGCCTGTGGGCATGTGAAACCCACAGGCATTCTCTTCCGGGATTCTATTGACGCCCATTCATTGTAATCTCGCGCATGCGCAGTATGAATAGCATAGGAGCGCCGTCAGCAGCTCCTGTTGCCATCACAACTGGCGGCGGCGGCAAAAGTCCCGCCCCGTGGTGCTATTAGAGATGGCGGTTTTTGATGACGTCACGTTCGGTTTACAAGTCTCACGCTATCTCGGGCCAGGCCGCCGCACTGACTCCTGGGAACTATGACACAAGCTCCCAGGAGACAGTGTGGGATAGGGGATATTACGAAATAGCCATAATATCCCCAACCATATCCGAGAGAAGGAGAACCGGAAGTGATGGATGCCAGCAAGAAATCAACAAAAGGTAAGTAAAAAAAAAAAAAAAAACATACCGTTTCGGATTGAGATAGGTGAGTAGAGGATTTTACATCTAGGTGTTATAATTGGGTGGAGCTCCGCTTTAAGTATTATTTTGGAGTGTATTTCCGCCCTACATTGAGCACTTCCTGTACTGTTAACCAAGCCTCCTTCTCAATCCAACGTTTCTATGGCAACCCTGCTTCCCTGTTCATAGCTGACTTGTTTTATTCCATAGTATTTACTTGTGCCGATTATCTAGTGTTTGCCTTTGTCAGTCTTATCAGCTTCAGCTGATAAGACTGCAGTAATGCTGTCCGATGCCCAGGTTTACACTGCATGTGATGTCACTTGGTCACATGGGGTGTAGGAGGAAGCTCTGAATGATTCTGCAGTCTCCTGGGATTTCAGTGTTGTGTGCCGTAGGAAGTCCTGATAATAGATAGACAAGTACACAAGAGTGTGCCGTAAATCAGGGGAGATCTGGGCATGCTCAGTGACGTCATTCTAAAGAACAAAAAGGGTTACAACAATACTAAGCGAGTAAGGAGATATCTACAAGCAGTGTTCATCAGGGTTTTTTATGCTGATTTACATGGGACAAAGTTGTGGGGGAGAGTTTACAACCACTTTAAATATAGGCTGTGATCCTGAATTGATTCCAAGCAATACCTGTGTTGCTAATAGATGCATGTTTTGTTCCCCACAGTAACACACACAACAACTTGCGGATCACAAGGATATTAAAGTGTTTGGGGGAGATGGGCTACGAAAGATTCCAGGCACCACTGGTGAGGTTTTTCCTGACGGAGACCCTGTGTAAAGGCCAGCTACAAAGTGTGAAACAAAGTGCTTTGGACTATTTTATGTTCACCGTGAAGGACAAGAAACAACGCCGAAGCCTGGTGCACTTTGCTTGGGTGCACTACAAACCGCAAAAGAGGTTTATCTGGGGGCCAGTGGAGAAACTCCGGAAGTTTATTCCTCCTCCAGAAAATGCAGAACAAGATGGTGAAGTTGACACTTTAGAAGAGTTAAATATACCGGCGATACCCTCAACGAATGACAGCTCAGAGGGTTACTATGTAGAAGACAATGAAGTTGCAAGAAGGGAGCCAGAGAATAAGAGAGAACGTGGCTTAGTTAGGAGAACTGTGGATTATGTATGTTTTCTGTTGTTCAGGTTGTTTAGCTCCTTTCTGAAAATTTTCACATCATTTTGGCCTATTAGATACTTTGGTGGCATCTTCTGGTTTAGAGAAGAGGCAAGAAATGAAGACAGATCAAATGAAGAACAAATCAGTGCCAAAACAGAAGGCTCTAAGACTGAAAAAACAATGGCTGCAGACATGGCAACTGTAAACATATCAGTAGACTATAAAGAAAGATCACAAGGTTTCACAAAATCAGAAGATGAGCGTTTATTAAAAGATCCCGAAAGGCAAAAAAGACACAAAACAGAACCTAAAGAGTTGAATGTAAGTGCTGATGTTAAAACTGATAACAGTATGGATGAAAGAAAAAAGGAAGCCAAACTAGAAACACAGGGCAATGGCAGCAAATGTGAAAGTATTTCAGAAGATGGCACAGGATCAGCAGATAAAAAAGCCTTGGTCAACATCGAAATGCCAGAAAATAGACAGGCCAAAGAAGATGATAACCATACAGAAAATGAAGGTGACTCCAGGAATTTTACCAAGGGAAAAAATGTCATAAAATTAGCTGAGGGCCAGACTTCAGAAAATGATCGATTAGAAGGGCCTGAAGAAGGTAGTGTGAAAGAAGATAATGATGCAAAAGACAGTGAAACATACAACCACGGTGGGGGCCGAGAGCATAATGGGAAACATATAGCTAATGCAGGGAACCAAACAGAGGAATCAAAAAAATACAATGGGAATAGTGAACATGAAGATGCAGACAAAGTGAAGCTTGTTCCACTTTTCCGTGGAGGGGGGGATGATGCTGAAAAGGCAAAGATTATTACGATAGAAGACCATAGAGAGACATCAACTGTGTGGTCAGGGAACAATGATGGAGGGAATATTGAGACCCAAAACACATTGCCTCAGACAGACAAAACAGACCAGGTTGAAAGAGATAATGATAAAACCGAGGTTGAAGAAGCAGCCAATGTGAAGCTATCACCACAGTCTGGTGAAGTAGGAGATGAAGATGAGAACCTAGGGATTAGTAAAATAGAGGACAGTAGAGGAACATTGGTTCTGGGGTCAGGGGACAATGATGGATGGAATATTGGGGCCCAAAATACACTGCTTGAGACAGACAAAACAGAACAAGTTGATAGGGATGGGAAGACCAAGGATGAAGAAGCAGCCATTGTGAAACTATCACCACAGTTTGGTGAAGAAGGAGGTAAAGATAAAGACCCAGGGACTAATAAAGTAGAAGACAATAGAGGAACATTGGTTCTGGGGTCAGTTGACAATGATGGGGGGAATACTGGAGCACAAAACACATTGCCTGAGATAGACAAAACAAACCAATTAGAAAGAGATGATGGGAAGACCAAGGATGAAGACACAGCCAATGTGAAACTATCACCACAGTTTGGTGAAGAAGGAGATGAGGATGAGGACACAGGGATTAATAAAATAGAAGACAACAGAGAAACATTGGTTCTGGGGTCAGGGAACAATGATGGGGGGAATATTGGGGCACAAAACACATTGCCTGAGACAGACAAAACAGACCAAGTTGATAGAGATGATGGAAAGACCAAGTATGAAGAAGCAGCCAATGTGAAACTATCACCACAGTTTGGTGAAGGGGGTGAAGATAAAAACCCGGGGATTAATAAGATAGACAATAGAAGGACACTGGTTCTGGGGTCAGGGTACAATGATGGTGGGAAGATTGGAGCACAAAACACATTGCCTGAGACAGACAAAACAAACCAGTTTGAAAGAGATGATGGGGACACCAAGAACGAAGAAGCAGCCAATGTTAAACTATTACCACAGTTTGGTGAAAAAGGAGATAAGGATGAGATCCCAGGGATTAATAAAATAGAAGACAATAATAGAGGAACATTGGTTCTGGGGTCAAGGGACAATGATGGAGGGAATATTCAGGCACAAAACACATTGCCTGAGACAGACAAAACAAACCAATTTGAAAGAGATGATGGGAACACCAAGGACGAAGAAGCAGCCAATGAGAAACTATCGCTGCATTTTGGTAGAGAGGGAGATGAGGATGAAAACCCAGGGATTAATAAAATAGAAGACAGTAGAGGGTCATTGGTCCTGGGATCAGGGGACAACGATGGAGAGAATATTGAGGCACAAATCATAAAGCCTAATGCCTAGGAAAGAAAAATCATAGTAGGTTTGCCATAACAGAGCAGACATGTATTTAAAGTCGGAAAATAAGGTAGGAATGAAGTCAGTAGACGGGAGTGGAAAAATTGTGAACAGTGAGATCTACAATTAAGAGAATAAACAGGAAATTAAGAGAACAGTGGAAAATAAACCAGAGCAAGCTCCGTTGTTGAAAGTTCCTGGAGAACCAGAAATGTTTAAACCACACACATATGACGATATAAAGACTCAAGCATGTGTGAGAAGGTAGAGAACATACAATTCCCTCCACCTACAATCGAGCAAAACACTGCTTGTTAAGAAAAATATTTTATTTACTAATAGATTTTATAAAATAAAAATGACAATAAAACATAAATCCCTAACTTGACATATGTGTGTTCTTTTGCAAACTCCCATTCTAAATGACAAAGAAATAAAAATGATTCTATTCATGTAAGTAAAACTATTCCTTGTACATTCATTACATTTGATGCTGGTAAAAGGCCTTCAGGTTTTTTTGTACTGCAGTCTGTGTCCTGCTGGGAAAATTTCACTTCCTGTCCTGGAGAAAACAGGAAGTAAAATCAAATCTCTTCAAGTAAGGGGAAATTTCCCTTTAGACAGCGGTCACCAAAACAGGTGTCCTTATTGGAAGATTCCTCCTCTATTCTTTTTCTGATGACAACTGAAAAAAGTTGGGATTCCCCATCACTTTCTGTCCCAGTGACAGTGGTCACCAGGACAGTGGGATACGGACAGATAGAAGTGAGTTTAAATATATTTATTATATTCGTAGATAATGTAGGCTGGTCCTAGACCCACCCCAGCTTGTGATTGGACAACGATGGAGCAGTAATGTATTTATGTGACCCCCCCCCCCCTTCTGCTACCCCCTCTTTACAGCATTTTTACTGAGGGCCCGTTTATGTATGCGCATGTAGGTGCATTTTTTTGTAGCGTTAAGCGTGTGCATTGTTAAGTGTCAACATGCATTTATTTTGTGCGTTGATATGAGTTATTGACAAGCATTGATCCTCATTCACTTCCTGTCCCAGAGAAATAACAATAAATAAAGGTGAAAGAAATTCCCCTTTTTCACACCTGTCAAAATCGACGCCCTGAGTTAAAAATGCCACGGCTGGAATTCAAAACATTGTGGCCACGCCATGTGTACGGCCCGGTCCGGCTGTTATTTTATGGTTCGGGGGGGGGGGGGGGGGGGGGGGGGGGGGCAGCCGAACCATAAACTACCCATCTGAAAGAGACCTAAGAAATTTTTGTACAAGAGAAGGGCCTGTAAAACTGGGCAAGACCAAAGGTAAAGCTGTAGTTTAAATACATTTAAAGGTGAAATTGTGCTGAAAAGCAAATAAGCTGCTGGCAGAACCATCCATATAAATTATATATACAGTTCCTTGCAAAATATTCACCCCCTTAGCATTTTTCGTGTGTTTTGTTGCCTCACAACCTGGAATTAACATGGATGGTTTGGGGATTTGCATCATTTAATTTACAGAACATGCCCACAACTTTGAAGATGTTATTTTTTTTTTTTTTTTATTATGAAGCAAACAAATAGGACAAAATAACAGAAAAAGTCAATGTGCATAACTATTTACCCCCCATTGTAAGGCCACCTTTTGCGGCTATCACAGCTCCAAGTCGCTTCGGATAAGTCTCTATGAGCTTGTCACATCTTACCACTGGGATTTGTGCCCATTCAAAACTGCTCCAGCTCCTTCAAGTTGGATGGTTTGCACTTGTGAACAGGTCTGAGGTCTGGACATTGACTAGGCCATTCCAACACATATACATGTTTCCCCTTAAACCACTCAAGTGTTGTTTTAGCAGTGTGTTCGGGGTCATTGTCCTGCTGGAATTTGCACCTCCGTCCTACCATTAAGTAACACACAGGGGGTTATTTACGGAAGGCAAATCCACTTTGCACTACAAGTGCACTGAAAGCCAAAAGCAGACGGATGGCCCTACGTCCGGATCCGTCGCTATAGGATCGGGTGAGATCTGATGAAAATGGACATGCTGTCCGTTTTCATCCAATCTCTCCATAGAGACTAGCGGCGCTGGACAAGCCCCTCCCCGCTCAGTGAGCAGAGAGGGACTTGTCACCCGCCGGCTCAGCGGAGATCAAGGGAGAGATCTCCCGCTGAGCCGGCGGACAGAGGCGGACTCCGTGGAAGCGGACCTGCCTCGTGTGAAGGGCCTAACACTTTAGCCTTGTACACAAGATCAGACTTCAAACAAACTTTCCCGTGGATTTCTGTCCAAAGGGCGTTGGCCGTTAACTTGTATTGCATACACACAGCAGGACTTTTTCAGCCAACTTTCACCAAATCACGTAGTTTTTCTGCTCTTTACCGCCACCTTTGGTCAACTTCTGTATTGTTTGATCTTTTGCATTGGTTCTGAGCATGCGTGTTTGTACTTTGGACTTGTCCGATGGTTTTCTGTACACACAATCGGACTTTGCTCCATCGGACTTATGCTGCCGAAAAGTTTGTCTGTTTGCAGAACAAACTTTTGTCCGATGAAAACCGAAAAAGTCTGTTCGATGGAGCGTACACACCGTCGGGTGTTGCCTTAAAACAGCTAATTTGCATGTTTGTTGTCAAAAAGTCAGATCGTGTGCACGGGCCTTTTGAATGACAATTGTGTCATGCAATACTGTACCCAAATTCAATTTTTATAATTTTTTTCCCACAAATAGAGCTTTCTTTTGGTGGTATTTGGCGGTTTTTATTTTTTGCGCTATAAACAAAAAAAGAGCGACAAGTTTGAAAAAAACACAATATTTTTTAATTTTTTGCTATAATAAATATCCCAAATTTTTTTTTTTAAAGCAAATTTTTCCTCAGTTTAGGCCGATATATATTCTTCTACATATATTTGGTATAAAAAAAAAAAAATTGCAAAAAACTTATATTTATTGGTTTGCGCAAATTTTTTACTAGTAATAGCGGCGATCTGGAATTTTTATCGGGACTGCGACATTGTGGTGGACATATCGTACACTTTTGACACTATTTTGGGACCATTGGCATTTATACATATTTTTGCACACATTTTATCAATGTGTCCATTGACTTCTATTACACGCAAAATGCTGCATTTTGCATGAAAAAAAGTCCCTGACCCTTTCCAAAAACGCAGGGGCACAAAAATGCATTGATGTGAAAATGTTCCATAGGAACCCATGTTAAAAAATTTCCCTGCATTTCTGAAAAATGCTTAACAAAACGCATTAGTGTGAATCAAGCCTTATTGACTGTTGCGAATAATGCAGGGGTGGAAGAACGGAGGTATGTTGGCAGTAAGGTATGAACAACCCAGCAGCTCCCAAGGGAGTAGTGGTATATATATTGAGGTGACCAGATTTTTTAAATGAAATCCGGGGACATACTTTTTCTTTTTTTTACTAGTAATGGCGGCAGTTAGCGACTCTCTTCCCCTTCGCCGTACACACGGTCGGAAATTCCGACCACAAAATCCCTCAGATTTTTTCAGACGGATTTTGTCAGACACTGGTGTTGCATACACACGGTCGGACAAAGTTGTCGGAAAATCCGATCATTCTAAACGTGGCGACGTTCGTTGCGTACGACGGAACTACGTAGAGGCTGTTAGCCAATAGGTTTGGTCTCCTAATTTGATCTGAGCATGCGTGGCACTTTGTCCGTCGGAATTCTCTACACACGATCAGAAAAAGTCAGATCGGATTTTGTTGTCGGAAAATTTGAGAGCAGGATCTCAAATTTTTTCCGTCGGAAATTCCGACGCAAAAAGTCAGATGGAGCCCACACACGGTCGGATTTTCCGACAACATGGTCCGATCAGACATTTTCCGTCGAAATTTCCGACCGTGTGTACGGGGCATTACTCTCCGGGCCCCGGCTACTACTGGGTGGGGAGCGGAGGAAGATCACTCCGCCAGGGAAGGCAAGGAGATGGGCAGGTGGCTGGCCGGGACTTGAGCCAAGGCAGAAGAACATGCGAGCAGGAGTAGAACCGGCATGCACCTGAAACTGAAGAAATATTCTCTCCACTCCGACCAGCACATGATCATCAGAAAGGGGCACAGATAATGAAAAAAATACACCCCCCCCCCCCCCACCCTACCCTCTAAGCTAGTAGGAGCGATTTTTTATTTTTTATTTAATTCTGCACTGACTGTCTTTGAAATTGCCCCAGCCCCTGTTCAAATCCAATCCGGTGACAAAACCGGCGACAGACTTGACTCAGGGACAGTGTCCTCAATCCGGGGATGTCTGGTCACCCAAATATATATATATATATATATATATATATATATATATATATATATATATATATATATACAAAAATAATTTTGTCTATTTTATGTTTACTTTTGGTTATATTTTTATAGTTTCATTTTTAATTGGAAAAAATTTGTCAAAAAGACAGCAACACGACATCCTTAAAATCAGGCATACGTGATATTGCAATATCATCTATGCCTGATTTTAAGGATTGTCGTGTTGATGTCTTTTTGACAAATTTTCTCCAATAAAGATATTTTGTGCAGCAATCCCATCTGAATTTTCTCTATATCGAAGCCTGTGGGAAGGCTTGATTGCTAAGCACAATCCACTGTGACTGATGTGCACCTCACCCCTTGGACTATATTTTTTAATTATATATATATATATATATATATATATATATATATATATATATATATATATAAATAAATATAATTAATTTTTTGCCTTTAAGACCCTACAGAGTAGAGACAATTCTACAAAAAAAAAAAATGAAACTACAAAAATATAACCAAAAGTAAACATAAAAGTGACAAAATGATTTTTGTTTCTCCAGAAGGATATATCCGTCCCGGGCTAAGAATGGAAAGTGAAAGGAGCAGCGAGGAGTCCACACCTCCCTGAACATATCGGTGACACTTCCTGATCAGAGAGGTGTTTTCTTTAACTCTCCAGACTTCAGGTAAGAAGATCGGGGGAACTGGAGGGATTGTTCATACAAAATTAGACTTCTGACTTTCTGCTTTTCATATCTGCTTCACTTTCACTCCTTCATAGTAGAGTTTTGTATATCTACTATCTTCTTGCTTAGAGCTGCTGTTATTTATTTCACCCACTGGCCCCAAATTTTTAAGCTCCCATACACCTTGCAATCTGTGCATTACCTATTTCATCGCCTTTTTAGATCTCTTGAAACTAATGCGGTAGAAGCATTTCTTGGGGTAGATTTCCTAGCAGTGACAATAGTGGACTTTGCCTTCATAATGCGTGTTGACTTTTGTAGTCTACATTGGAAGCCGCTGTAACAGGGTGACAACACAGGAGCACAACTGGGAGAGGAGCACAGAAGAATGTTGTTATAATAGAAAATGCCTGAACAAACACCTTGATGGCAGCCAAGGATTACTTTAAGGCTGGGTTCACACCTCTGCGATGCGAGAACCAGCACCATTCCAGTGCGGGTTTCCCGAATCACAGGAGGTTCACACTGCCCTCTGCAAACTGCTGCAGGGGTCAATACAAAGTTAATGGCACCCACAGATCGGTTTGCAGATCGCAATGTGAACTAGAGTTGCCGTCTCATCCCTTTTAAACCTGAACACATATTAAGTTTCTGTGGCTCATTAAGGTTGTAATTAAACTTGGGGCCTTATCTGCATTTTAATTAGCCTCAGAACCTGTGTAATTCATATGTGTTCAGGTTTAAACGGGATGAGGTGGCAACCCTATGTGCGAACTGTGAAATGGTGGGTGATCCGATTCCAGTGCGGACCAAAAAAAAAAAAGGGTCCTGCAGCATTTTGGTCAGAATGCAATGCGAATTCAGCCGCTGTATGGCTGAATTCGCATCGCACAGATATCGCATGTGACCTGCACAGCAATGAGGTGCGAATCACATGTGATGTCTGACATTGCAATAGCGCAAACCCAGTGTTAAGGGCATTTGAGGGGTGGTGAGCAGGGGTCATATTGCCTTTTCACTGCCTGTAAATATGTCATTACTTTAAATACCGGGGTTATAGCAGCAGCTAGCTGCCATAACCCCAGTATCTTTTTTTCAGTTAGGGCACTTTCACACTGGGACGGGAGGGCGTTAGCGGTAAAGCGTCACTAATATTAGCAATGATTTACAGATGTAATTGCGGAGCTTTTCGGCTGCTATCGGGTGCTTTTAACCCCCGCCGGTGGCAAAATAAAAGGTTAAAAGCGACGCTGCCAAATCGCTTTGCAGGCTCTTTGGCAGCGCTGCCCATTGATTTCAATGGTGGAGGAGCAGTGTATTCACCGCTCCTCCACCGCCCAAAAGGTGCTGCTTGCAGGACGTTTTCTAACGTCCAGCAAGCGCAGCGCCCCAGTGTGAAAGCACTCGGGCTCTCGCACTGGGGCTTCAGGTGAGGCATTTTTAAGGCACTATTTTAATCCAAAAGCGCCTGAAAAAGCCCCAGTGTGAAAGGGGTCTTAGGCAGCCGGCTTTCAGATAATTGTTCCCAGTGGCGGAGATCGCTTTTATAGGCCGCGGGAGAGGTGCTCCCCTACCTCCCGGGGGCTTCCCGTGCTTACCGGAGACGTCTGTAAGCCAGGAACCCATCTGGTGCAGACGATGGCTAGGCAGGAAGCCGAGTTAATGCAAGATGGCCCCCACTTGGCTCTATGCCCTTGGAGGACCGGAGCGACGTCTTCATTTTTCTTTCTTTTTGCTTTTAAAGGTAAATGAGAAATCTGGGGTCTTTTTGAAATTAAAGGGACAGTGTAAAAATAAAGTAAAATAAATGAGAGAAAAATTTAAAGCGATCCGTCCCTCCGAGCTTGCCCGCTGAAGCAAGCTCATACATAAGTCGCGCCCACATATTTAGATGGTGTTCAAACCACGAGTATCGCCGCGATCGTTGGCACGAGAGCAATAATTCTAGCACTAGACCTCCTCTGTAACTCTAAAGGCCCATACACACGATCAGACTTTTTGACAACAAACATGCAAATTAGCTGTTTTAAGGCAACATCCGACCATGTGTACGCTCCATCGGACAAACTTTTTCAGTTTTCATCTGACTTTTGTTGGCTGTGCGAACGGACAAACTTTCCGGCAACAAATGTCCGATGGAACAAAGTCTGATCATGTGTACAGAAAACCATAGGACTTTTGTACAAAGTACAAACACGCATGCTCAGAACCAATGCAAAAGATCAGACAACAATACAGAAGTTGACCAAAGGGGGCGGTAAAGAGCAGAAAAAAACACGTGATTTGGTGAAAGTTGTCTGAAAAAGTTCTGCCGTGTGTATGCAATACAAGTTCACGGCCGACGCCCTTTGTACAAATATCCACAGGAAAGTTTGTACAAAGTCTGATCGTGTATATGGGGCTTAAAGGGGGATTCCACCCTAAAGTGGAACTCCCGCTTTTCGGAACCCTCCCCCCCTCCGGTGTCACATTTGGCACCTTTCAGGGGGGAGGGGGGTGCAGATACCTGTCTAAGACAGGTATCTGCACCCACTTCCGGGCATAAACTCCCACGGGAGTTTACGTCACCTCCTGTCCCGGCGCGCTGTCTGCCGGGACACACACGTGACCCGGCAGACGGCGCTGAAGATTCTCATTGCGCCGCGCGACTCGCGCATGCGCAGTAGGGAATCGGGAAGTGAAGCCACTTCCTGATTCCCTCACCGAGAATGGCGCCGGCTACAGCAGGGAGCCGAGCGATCGATCGGCCTCTGCTGCTGACACCGCTGGACCCTGGAACAGGTAAGTGTCCATTTTTTAAAAGTCAGCAGCTGCAGTATTTGTAGCTGCTGGCTTTTAAAAAAAAAATTTTCAGTACAGTCCCGCTTTAAGCCGGTAACCTGTAATAAAATCCATAGCTGGAATGCAGCTTTACTGAGAGCTGCATTCTAAAAAATATTGAAAATCACATCTGAAATCACTTCATATGAGATTTTAGTGATTTGGATTAGTTTTATGCAATGAGTTGACAGCAAAGGGGCACACATATGACATATATTGCACTTTGTGTACAGATTTAGGAATGCTTAGCTGCTCTTATGTGAAAAGTTTACTCTTTTTTTGTGTTTTTTAGGTTTACCGGCCCTTTTTAACCTGACTGTTGTGATAGAATGGATAGGACCTCTTATGACTCAACCTGGGAGGAAGATGATGATGGTGTGGAGCAAGAATGGTCTACAAATAACGCCAAGGTCAGGAAAAATACCCAGGTATGTAAAGTTGCTCCATAGAATGCCATGTTAAGCAACTGTGGACCAACACAGATCCTCCTTCAATATCTTATTTTTTTTTATTTTGTTTCAATCTTGCTGACTTCTTGTCACCTAGGACAGGTCATTAGTAGGACATGGATGGACCCACCAATGTACCGTTGTCCCTCTGTTATCCTGTCAACAGGCTAGGGGAAGGTAGGTGACCAAAGTGGCCATCTTTTCCACAATCACCCTTCAGATGGGTGGGTGCCATTACATCTTCAGGTGGGGAAGGGTTTTTGACAGGAAAGACATCTGCAGCTTAGGTGGATGGTAAAACTAAGTGTTGTTGTCATGGCATGGATACATAAAATTACAAAAACGAATGAACTTTGATTTTGCATTGACTGAATCCGCCCTTCTCATGACTCATTTAATACAAGGACAGGAAAAAATGCTTTGAGGAACTGGTTCTTGAGACATATATGTTAACCAAACTTAATCAGTACAAATGTGGTTTCAGGTTTGCGTAACTATTCAACCCCAGTTGACAGTGCTGGGAGGACCTGATGTTTGAGGTCAGTAAATAAAAGTATTTGATTAAGGAAGATCTAGGTTAGGATATCACAGCTCCATACAAAAGATTGAACTAAAAAACATAAATATCCATAAACTCTAAGGAAAACAAAATGGAAGGAATGCACACCTAGTGCATTACCAATGATAATTTAATAGTACAGTTTTTTTTTCATAAAAGTGGGAACTTGCAAAGTGCAACTGTCAATGAGCCATAAAATTACAAAGTGTATGGCCATGCACAGGAACACAACACGGGGTACTGCTGACGCGTTTCAAGGGCACACCCCCTTCCTCAGAGCTAGGCTAATCACGTCCAACATGGGCATAGCCATCTTATTTAAGCTGAGAGTGGCTGACATGAGACGCTTCCAGGGGACAGCTGTGGGACACAGAGCAGACTCTGAAAACCTTTCTCTTCAGCAGTTTATTCCTCCTTACCTGGGTCAAATGCGTCACCAGGTGTTGGTTGGCAAGCTAAAGAGCTTAACAGGATTGTGTGCATATGGGTTTGGAGAGCCCTATTAAAGGGTCTCCCTTCTGGGGTAAAACACTAAACCCAGGTACTTTTGTGGCTTGCAATGTCTTCAAAAAAGAGGAGCGGGCTATCACTACAGGAAAGAGCATACCTATGTCGTCAGTAGCTCCTGAGGAGCCTAGTCGAAACCCTAGTGTTGTATCCCCTGAGAGACCAGGGACTTCAGGGCAATCTGAGCCGCTGCGCCTGTCTGCTATTATGCCTACAGTCAACGCTGCTGCTTCACCCTTTATTACCAGGGATGAACTGTACTCAGCCCTAGCCGGGTTAGAGCACAGGATTGCTGGCATGATTTCCTCCATCCCGCAGGGTGGCAAGAAGCATGACAGATCTCCCTCTCCTAAACCTCCTAATTTGGAGTAGGAATGAGCTGAGGAAGGGGAAGAGCTAGATGCTAAGGACTTAGGAGATGGCCCGGCAGATGAGTCTGCTTCTGAGGAATCTGGGCCAGAAGATGTCCAGTTGGTATCAGCCTCTCAGTCGCAGAGGCTTTTGATCCAGACTCTTACCGAGATGGTTCGTTGTGCCTTTGTTACCTCCTGCAGAGGTTCCTGAGCCTCCCTTGTCCTCTTTGGGGTCACTGAAGCCTCCTCAGGCTGCACAGGCTTTCCCCTTGCACCTGCTGTTGGAACAGGCAGTGTATGCAGATTGGGAACATTCTGACAGGATTTTCGTTCCTCCAGGTTTTCCCTTTTATATCCCATGGAGGAAAAGTTCATCAAGGAATGGAGCATGCCAGCCGTAGATGCGGCAGTCTCTTTCTTAACCTCCCAGGAGTTATGATTATGTCAAATTTTTGAAGATCAAATGGGTAAAAAGTTTTGCATGGAAATTTGGCGTTTTATATTGTAGGCCTCTAATTCCCCGTACACACGAGCGGAATTTCCGGCCGAAAAATCTTGGATGGTTTTTCCGATGGAATTCCACTCAAGCTTGGCTTGCATGCGTGCAGTCACACAAAAGTTCTCTGAACTTTTGACCGTCAAGAACCGTCAAGAACACTACGACGAGCCGAGAAAATTAAGTTCAATGCTTCCGAGCATGCGTCAAATTGTTTCCGAGCATGCGTAGGAATTTTGCGCGTCGGAATTGCTACAGACGACCGTCGGAAAAATGGAGAACCTGCTCTCAATCTATTGCTGGCGGAAATTCCACCAGCAAAAGTCTGATGGAGCACTGGAAAACACATGTACCCATGGTAACAGAATGGACTCCCTTTACAAAATGGAGGCGACAGTGGCCATGGCTTCAGAAAATACAGAAAAATTCCACAAACACATGGAAATCATGGTTCCGCTTTAAGTACTCTGCTTCTTTTGCCAAGATGCAAAATGGCTGACTTAGTGAGATGTGATCATTGATCTATGACTTGTGTACCCAGTTCTTGAATAATGAAGGTCCTTAGGTCTGGAACCCCATGGACTAACATGAAAATCACTTATGTATACAGTGGTGAAATAACCTAAACCCCCCTCCTTTTTTTTTTGCCTCCCCCTACTGCCATTTAATTTCTTAGTTCTTCTCTGTCCCCTTTATGTTCTAATACTAACCCTTACGACACTCGCGAAAAAACAACCCTCAACTACTGAGTCCATTTGTACACAAAATGCAAAGGGTTATTCGCAGTTTGAATTGTTATATGGGATGTCTGCACAAACAAACTGTTTTATTGTCCGAGAACAAAGTCAACATAGCACACGCCCAGGAAAGCTGTTTTTGTATACTTTATACACTTTGTTATGACTATGTGTCTGCTCAATAAAAACTTTTATTGGAAAAAAAAAAGATCTGTATTGCAGCTAAATTGGCTATTTTTGGTATCCTTATTAAATTAAATATTCCCCATCTTTATCATTGTTCCATTTTTATATCACACATTCACTACATTGTGAAATTTTATTTTGTGGAATTTATATAGGACAGACAATGTATATTGTTTGTCCTATGTGCAGCTTTTTGATGAGCCGCTTGCTCTTACCTTTCCGTGTTTAGCAATATTTGCAATAAATCTGTTGTCTTTATACACCTTAGGCACCATTGACAGCCAGAAGGCCGCAAAATGGAAAAAACGTAAAATCCAGATATGAGGTAGTTTGATGTCCTAACTGGGGAAAACCAAGTTGTAGGTACTTTAACTAGGACAGCACAGAGAGCAGCGCTTGTGATCCACCCCATGTCCTTCTTGCTTTTGGGCCTGACCCTATAGTAGTAGTTCTTGGCTAATGTGGGACAATAGGATTGGGCTGAGGGGTGGCAGAAGAAGACTTTTTGTCCATAGACGTTATCATGCTGACTTGGGTGAACTGGTCTTGTATGGTATGACACCATCCTTTCTGTAATGACTAATGCCGCGTACACACGAAGGGACAATCCCGCGGGATTATCCTCTGGACTGAAGTCCAGCGGATAATCCCCTCGTGTGTGGGCGCCGGCGGACTTTTTGGCGCCAAAGTCCGGCGGACTTTTTGGCGCCAAAGTTTGAAGTTTTGTTTTCAAATTATCCGCTGGACTTGGCAGTCCAGCGACAATCCCGCCGTTAGTGGGCAAGTCCGCGGGACTTTTGAAATGAACGGACTTGCCGCTCATCGGCAAGTCCGTTCATTTAGCACGTGACTTCAGGTTACGTAGCTAGCGTAGGCAGTTACTGCCGCCGCGCTAGCTCCGTGACCTGGCATGGATTTAAAGGGAATCCCCACGCCGAAAAAACGGCGTGGGGGTTCCCCCCAAATCCATGTCAGACCCTCATCCGAGCACGCAGCCTGGCAGGCCAGGAAAGGGGTGGGGACGAACGAGCGCCCCCCCCCTCCTGAGCCGTACCAGGCCGCGTGCCCTCAACATGGGGGGTGCCCTGGGGAAAGGGGGGCCGTGCGGCCCCCCCACCCCAAAGCACCTTGTCCCCATGTTGATGAGGACAAGGGCCTCTTCCCCGACAACCCTGGCCATTGGTTGTCGGGGTCTGCGGGCGGGGGCTTATCGGAATCTGGGAGCCCCTTTAATAAGGGGGCCCCCAGATACCGGCCCCCCCACCCTATGTGAATGAGTATGGGGTACGATGTACCCCTACCCATTCACCTAAGGTGTAAAATGTAAAGTACAAAAACACACACACTTTTGAAAAAATATTTTATTGCACTGCTCCGGGGTCTTCTTCCGTCTTGGGGGTCTTCTCGCCGGACTCCTCCGCTCTCTTCTGCTCTTTTACCTAGCTCTTTCACGAGCGGGGGGAGTCCGGCTACCTTCTTCGTCGTCGCCGCCGTCTGGGGGTCTCGATCCGCCTTCGGGGGTCTTCTTCCGTCTTGGGGGTCTTCTCGCCGGACTCCCCCGCCATTTACCAAGCTCTTTTACCGAGCGGGGGAAGTCCGGCTACCTTCTTCGTCGCCGCCGTCTGGGGGTCTCGATCCGCCTTCGGGGTCTTCCGGGGGTCTCTTCTGTTCTTGCGGCGGTCGTCGTCTTCCGCGCCGCCGGCGCCTTGTCCTTCTTCTTGTCCTTCTTGTTCTTCTTCTTCTTCCGATGTTGACCCGACGCTCTCTCTGCCCGGAATGCCTGTGCCGCTCTGCGCTCGGACTTATATAGGGACATGGGGGACAGGGTCACATGTTCATGTCACATGGTGACCCCGCCCCCTTGCGATGTCACAGTCCCAGCATCCTCCGGGACTGTGACAACACAAGGGGGCGGGGTCACCATGTGACATGTGCATGTGACCCTGTCCCCATTCCCCTATATAAGTCTCAGCGCAGAGCGGCACAGGCATTCCGGGCAGAGAGAGCATCGGGTCAACATCGGAAGAAGAAGAACAAGAAGAAGGACAAGAAGAAGAAGGACAAGAAGAAGGAGAAGGCGCCGGCGGCGCGGAAGACGACGACGACCGCCGCAAGAACAGAAGAGACCCCCGGAAGACCCCCTAAGGCGGATCGAGACCCCCACGACGGCGGCGACGACGAAGAAGGTAGCTGGACTCCCCCCCTCGTGAAAGAGCTAGGTAAAAGAGTTGAAGAGAGCGGGGGAGTCCGGCGAGAAGACCCCCAAGACGGAAGAAGACCCCCGGAGTGCAATAAAATATTTTTTCAAAAGTGTGTGTGTTTTTGTACTTACATTTTACACCTTAGGTGAATAGGTAGGGGTACATCGTACCCCATACTCATTCACATAGGGTGGGGGGCCGGGATCTGGGGGCCCCCTTAAAGGGGGCTCCCAGATTCCGATAAGCCCCCGCCCGCAGACCCCGACAACCAACGGCACAGGGTTGTCGGGAAGAGGCCCTTGTCCTCATCAACATGGGGACAAGCTGCTTTGGGGTGGGGGGGCCGCACGGCCCCCCTTTCCCCAGGGCACCCCCCATGTTGAGGGCCTGGTACGGCTCAGGAGGGGGGGGGGCCTGCCAGGCCTGCCAGGCTGCGTGCTCGGATGAGGGTTTGACATGGATTTGGGGGGAACCCCCACGCCGTTTTTTCGGCGTGGGGATTCCCTTTAAATCCATGCCAGCTTGCGGAGCTAGCGCGGCGGCATTTACTGCCTACGCTAGCTACGTAACCTGAAGGTACGTTCGAAATGAACGGACTGCTCCGTGTGTGGGCAAGTCCGTTCATTTTCAAAAGTCCGCGGACTTTTGGCCGGCGGATGATCCGCTGGAGAAGTCCGTGCGTGTGTGGGCAAGTCCACACGCTCGGAAAGTCCAGCGGACCCCGCTGGAAAGTCCCGCGGGATTGTCTGCTGGACTAGGTCCGCCGGCAAAAGTCCGCACGTGTGTACGCGGCATTAGGGTATCCAATATAATGGTTAGCTTTTATACTGCTCAGGTGAGAGTCTTCTGAGCAAGATCTTTAACCACCTGAGCCCCAGAAAGATTTACCCTCCTCCTGACCTTTTTGCGATTCGGCACTGCGTCGCTTTAACTGACAATTGCACGGTCATGCGACATTACAGCAAAGTTTATATCCCTTTTTCCCCACAAATATAGCTTTCTTTTGGTGATATTTGATGACTGGTTTTTATTTTATTTTTTGCGCTTATTAACAAAAAAAGAGCGACAATTTTGAAAAAAGCTATATTTTTTTGCTATAATAAATATCCCCAAAAAATATTTTTTCCCCTTAGTTTAGGCCGATATATATATATATATATATATATATATATTCTTCTACATATTTTTGGTAAAAAAAAATCGAAATAAGCGTATATTGATTGGTTTGCGCAAAAGTTATAGCGTCTACAAAATAGGGGATCGATTTATGGCATTTTTATAAATGTTTTTTTTTTTTTTTTTTAGTAGTAGTAATGGCGGCGATCTGTTTTTTTTTTTTTTTTTTTTATATAATCGTGACTGCGACATTGCAGACACTTTTGACACTATTTTGGGACCATTGTCATTTATACAACGATCAGTGCTATAAAAATGCACTGATTACTGTGTAAAGGACACTGGCAGGGAAGGGGGTTAAACACTAGGGGGCGATCAAGGGGTTAAGTGTGTCCTAGGGAGGGATTCTAACTGTGGAGGGGGGGGGGGGTGGGCTCACTACAACATGACAGAGATCACTGCTCCTGATGACAGGGAGCAGTAGATCCCTGTCATGTTGCTAGGCAGAACAGAGAAATGCCTTGTTTACATAGGCATCTCCCCGTTCTGCCGCTCTGTGACATGATCGTGGGACACCGACGGACATCGAGTCCACGGGACCCACAGGCACGGTCACGCGGCGCGCCCACTAGCCCCGCAAATTAAAGGGGACATACAGGTACACCCATTTGCCCACTGTGCCGTCGTATATTGGCGTGCAGCGGTCGGCAAGTGGTTAACTTGGTGCCATGAGGATTACTTCAAACGCATTCTAGTCTGTTGAGGGAAAATCGCATCAGTGATGACATGGAAACTTGACTGGGGATTGGAATATTATATTGACAAAGCAGAATTCCTCTTTAACTGTTTTACCCCTTCTTCTTTATAGTACTCATATATGTATTCTTCAGCTGCACGGGATATGCAAAACTACAGACATGGATACCGGCATTCAGATCCCAATTACCACATTGACCTGGTAAGCTTTTCCAAAACTTTCTGCTATGAAATAAAATTGGTGTGAAAGAGAACCTGTCATGACATTAAACATGGGTACTCGACCTGTGGCCCTCCAGTTATTGCGGAACTAGTAGTTCCATGAGGCATTGCACGGCTGACAGTTGCAAGCAAAACTCTCAAAGGTAGAGGCATGGTGGGACTAGTATTTTGGTAACAGGCTGAGGGCCACAGGTTGAGATCCCATGAACTAAAACCTGCAGCCTGCTGATGCCAACCTTTCTTTCCGAGTCTCCTAGTAGCCTGTTGTGTTGACTCTTCTGCATCAAAACTTTCAGCCACTAAATTTGAACTGGGTTTACCAAAAATTGTTGGTGAGCTTTATATTTTGTAAGAGGGAGAAGATTCTTCACTTTGCCCAGAAGTCTTTTTTGGCCACTAGAATCCAAGAGACTGGCTACAAAATTTTAACCCGATGGTACAGGGTGCCCACTACTCTACATCGCTTTTTCCCCAGGTCCTCTAGTTCATGTTGGCGGTGTGGCACTACGGAGGGAACGATGCTCCATATCTTTTGGGATTGTCCCAAACTTTGGCCCTTTTGGTGGGGGGGGGGGGGGGGGGGGGTGATCGATACTGTCAAACACCTGGCCCATGTGGACCTGGAGGGGAACCCTGTGGCCTGCCTGTTGCACCTCTCCAACTGTCCTATTAAGAAATATAAGGCTTCCCTCACTATTCAGCTACTGAATGCGGCCAAGGCTTGCATCCCCCTGTGCTGGAGATCTGAGAACCCGCCGTAAAAATCCTTGTGGTTTTCCAAAGTGAATGAACTTGGGGACATGGAGGACTTCACAGCTACTTTGCACAACTGAGAGGAGACCTTCCGTGACACCTGGAGGCCGTGGCAACACTTTGTGTACACGGATGCTTATCTTCAAGAGATCTCACGACCTGGCTGACCTCCTGGACTTAGTTCTCTCCCCTGGGCGAGAGGCCATATCTGTCTCTCTTTAAAACCTGTTCTTCTCCTTCTGTACAAAAGACGTTTGATCCACTACTTGTACCCTTCATGACTACCTCCTTCCCCCCCCCCTTTACTCTCCACTTCCACCCCATTTTTCTGACTCAGTTCGAGGTGCTATTTTTGTCTACAGATATGTGTATATCCTGTTATGCATTGGCTTAATCCCTCTGCCCTCATTCTGAGTCCAATTGGCCACCGGGAGGTACAAATGTCTAATTTTGATGAAATATAGTTGCATAGCGTCAAGCACATGAGTCTGTTACTGGTTTCTCTTACTACTACTTTATCTGCCAAACGGCTGTGTACATTGCGGCCATTTTCATATTCAATTTGCTTCATTTGACCATTTATGCTTGGCCGGTTGGCATGTGTTATTCACAGGGTTTGCATTGTTATCTGACTTTGTGCTGCGTTTCTTTATTTCTCCTCTGTTTGACTTTGAATTGCAACTTATGGGAAAAAAAAAGGAATTACAAAAAAATATAATGGAAGGAATTTACGAAAACTGGAGCAGTAGCTCATGGCACTTAATCAGCTTCTAGCTTTCATTTGCAAAGCTTACCTGAACAAGCTGAAGATAGAAGTTGGTTGGTTGCCATCTTCAGCTTGTTCGGGTAAGCTTTCCGAATTAAAGCTAGAAGCTGATTTGCATGAAATGCATAGCTGCTCCAGTTTTAGTATATCCTCCTCAAGGAAATTTTAAGGGAACCCATGTTGATAATGACTATATCTACAGCTCATGTGTGATTGTCAAAGAGAATGCTCCTTACATTTCGTGACAGAAGGAGGAACCTCTTGTATATAGCTAAAAATATAATTGTCATTGGTTCCTCGTCTGAGAGGCTGAAGCTGTTTTTTTGCTCATGGAACCCCTAGCAACCCTTTTCCCAACTTTGAAGACATCCATAGATTGCTTTTACCAGACATTAACTAGGAAATGTAAACTGATGCACTGCTTTAAATAACCCTTTTTTGGCTTTTTTTTTTCCCTTGTAGGAAAAAATGCCCAATCTACGTTTTTACAGAAATGAGATGCCGTTCAAACCTAGTGGTAAGTACCAAGATGAGAGGTTTGTTTTCTTAATGTAATTTTAAATTTGGCATAAGAGCAACAGATCCCTAAATATAGCAAGCTAAAATGATATGCAAATCTCAACTTTTGCTGAAAATTTTAAAATTTGGACCCACTCCTTACACTTCCCAAACACCACCTGTCACATGAAACTATCAATAGAAAAGCTTAGGAGTTGAAGTTTAACTTTTTTATTAGAACTCATAGAACTCTTTGGATTCTATTTCAGCTGTGATCTGTGGATCAACTGATTTATTTTCAAATGTGGATTTCACCTTCACAAATGGCTAGCTGTATAAGCTGCTCTTGTATAAGCTGAAACCTGGGTGAACCAGGCCTTAAAGGGTAATTCCACCCAGGGCCGGATTTCCCACAAGGCCACCGAGGCCAGGCCTCGGGGCGGCAGTGGTGCTGGGGCGGCGCCGCTCCAGCAGGGGGCTTCTCAGCTTTCACGGCCGCCCCCCGCACTAACATCATTCTCGGAGCTCTGTATGATGAGCAGGACTAGAAGGAGAGCAGGGGGCGGAGTCTGTGTGGGCCACTGGAGGAGGAGCGTCTTCTCCCCCAGGCACCAAGACTTGTATAGTGTGGAGTGGAGATCATGAATAGCTTATTCCCTTCTAGCTCCAGCGCTCCACAGCCTCTGGCATCCTGTCACAGACTCACAGTGATACAGTGAGAGTGTGGAAAGCCAGCTAGCTTGTGCAGGAGTCGGGCTGTGTTCTGTCTCCACTGTCCTCCCAACCCCTCCCTCACTGCACTGTTTGTCCAATCCAATACTCCGCCTCCCATTTGTGCCCGCCCACACTCCAGCCACATGCTTGCAATGTACTGTACTGTGAGGGGAGTTCTGTTTTCAAACAATGGCTGCCACAGCCCTGGGGGAGACCAGCCTGAATGGGAGAGCATAATTGGTGAGTGAGACCCCCAGAATAACCCCCCTCTCTGTTCCCACCCCTTTGTGCTATGTACCTTCTTCTTCCTCCCACCTCTCTTCCTCATGATCATCACCTTCTCTCTCTCTCCCCCCTAGGCTAGAGCCTAGCCTGTCTGTATACCATCCTAGCCTGTCTGTATACCGCCCTAGCCTGTCTGTATACCGCTCCTAGCCTGTCTGTATACCGCTCCTAGCCTGTCTGTATACCGCTCCTAGCCTGTCTGTATACCATCCTAGCCTGTCTGTATACCGCCCTAGCCTGTCTGTATACCGCTCCTAGCCTGTCTGTATACCGCTCCTAGCCTGTCTGTATACCGCTCCTAGCCTGCCTGTATACCGCCCTAGCCTGCCTGTATTCCGCCCTAGCCTGCCTGTATTCCGCCCTAGCCTGTCTGTATACCATCCTAGCCTGCCTGTATACCGCTCCTAGCCTGCCTGTATACCGCTCCTAGCCTGCCTGTATACCGCTCCTAGCCTGCCTGTATACCGCTCCTAGCCTGTCTGTATACCGCTCCTAGCCTGTCTGTATACCGCTCCTAGCCTGTCTGTATACCGCTCCTAGCCTGTCTGTATACCGCTCCTAGCCTGTCTGTATACCGCTCCTAGCCTGTCTGTATACCGCTCCTAGCCTGTCTGTATCCCGCCCTAGCCTGCCTGTATACCGCCCTAGCCTGCCTGTATTCCGCCCTAGCCTGCCTGTATTCCGCCCTAGCCTGCCTGTATTCTGCCCTAGCCTGCCTGTATACCGCTCCTAGCCTGTCTGTATACCATCCTAGCCTACCTGTATACCGCTCCTAGCCTGCCTGTATACCGCTCCTAGCCTGCCTGTATACCGCTCCTAGCCTGTCTGTATACCGCTCCTAGCCTGTCTGTATACCGCTCCTAGCCTGTCTGTATACCGCTCCTAGCCTGTCTGTATACCGCTCCTAGCCTGTCTGTATACCGCTCCTAGCCTGTCTGTATACCGCTCCTAGCCTGCCTGTATACCGCTCCTAGCCTGTCTGTATACCATTCCTAGCCTGTCTGTATACCGCTCCTAGTCTGTCTGTATACCGCTCCTAGTCTGTCTGTATACCTGTATATAGAGGGGGGTGTATATGGAGGTGATAGAGGGGTGTATATAGAGATGATAGAGGGGTGTAGATAGAGATGATAGAGGGATGTATATAGAGATGATAGAGGGATGTATATAGAGATGATAGAGGGGGGTGTATATAGAGATGATAGAGGGGGGTGTATATAGAGATGATAAAGGGGGGAGTATATAATGGAGATATGTTTTTAACTGATCTATTGTAGCAGTCATCGATAAAGGACGAGAATGGTGGTGTGTGTGTGTGTGCGGGGGGGGGGGGGGGGCAACAAGACATTAAAGATGAATTCCCAATAACCTCCCCACTCCTCCGGTCTTCACCATACTCATCTGCTGTTCCATTAATCTTTGGCCGCCCATGTCGGCCAGTGTACCAAACTATACCTGGGGAGCTATGTAAGGAGTTTAAAAGTGCACAGATCAGTACGCTGGGAGACATGGGCAACGTAGAATTATCATCAAATAAGTGCAGCGAGGATTGGAGGTTATTGGGAATAAATATTTAATGTAAATTTGGTGTAAGGGTGGAACTACACTGTATGGCCTGGATTACTCTTTTTTTTATTCTTGGACAGTATAGGTATATGTAAGCCTAGTTTGCTTTTAGGTAACAGAGCCTGGGGAATGCCCAGGAAAAAACCCAAGCCTACTTACCAACCAGCTCGCAGACAACTGAATTAATCTGTCTATCAGTATGCGTTAAAAACAGGGGTTTAGTCCGCAAGCATTTGCAAACGCATGCGTAAGCCACAGAGCCTCGTCACGGCACCCTGGTATCTGTGGTCCTAACACTAAACTATCAGTGTCCCTACAGTGGAGGCACATGCATTCTGATGGATAAATGAGGACAGGTGGACTGAAGGAGGGCCCACCCCTTCTTAAAGGTACAGGAGCACACCAAACACCCAGCAAGTAGCACAATGTCTGCAAAGGTGTTGGTGCGTTGCTGGACCAATACAAACACCAACGTGATAACAAAAAACTAGCCACCGCCCTCATCTATAGCTGGCTATCGCAGTAAGCAGCATTGTTTACTTTTAGGCCTTGTTCGCACAGGCTTCCTGCTTGTGTAAGGGCTTTTGCAAGGCTTTGGGCAAGTGTTTGTAAAGCTTTTGGCAGACTTCCAGTAGTTTTGTTGAGGCCTTTAAAGAATTTCAGGTCCAGTTTTGGAAATGGTAAACACAGATCTTGATGGTAATGCTGGCTGTCACTTTAAGCAAACTGCTAGCAAACTTCCAACAAGCTTTAAATCGTGATGAATCGTACTGAAGCCTGCAGAAGCTTGTTTAAAGTGACAACGAACGGGGGGCCCAATGCGCGGCGCGATGCAGGGCAGCAGCTTTCTATAGAAGCTCCGCCGGCCTCGGAGACAAATGGCACAATCCACAAGGCTAAATCACAGTTCTTACGCCCGATTTTTAACCTGCACCCCTGCAGGACACCCTTGTGCATGCCATCGGGCAGGAAGCCGCGCAGTCGTCAACCTCAGCACTTTCTAACTACCCATTTACTGTGCACAAAGGAAAAGACAAGTATGTCTCAAGATGGTGCCCGCTCCCCTCAGACTCCTCAGTCTCCTGCAACCACGTGTGATCCTCCGGAGAAAGCTACCACACAGCATGACAGTGAGTACCCTTCTCAACTCACAAAAGCTGATCTTGATGCTAGCCTGTCAGCCATATATGAAAAACTAGCTAACAAAATACACCCTGAGCTGCACAAAACAACTAACACTCTTAAATAAGAAATAGCATCTCTGGGAGGGCGCACAGATATTCTGGAGACTAAACATGATGAACTGTCTCTAGCACACAATGATCTTAGGAAAGATTTTGAACTTTTAGCTGAAAATCACTCCTATCTTCAGAGGATTTAGACAATAGAAATCGCAGAAACAACTTAAGGATTCGTGGAATCCCTGAATCAGTCACTAAACAGATGCCTCCTGTGTCTAAATTGTTCCACAATCTCCTCCCTGAGACCCCACCATCTTCATTTACTTGTGACAGAATCCACAGGGCCCTCCGCCCAAAATCACCTCCAGATAAGCCTCCACATGATATTATTTTATGCATGAAGGATTTCATCACTAAAGAAAATATATTAAGAGCCTCCAGAAACGCACACAGCATTGAACTGGATGGCACAAATATCCAAATATTCTCAGATATATCACTAACCACTCTTGAAAGAAGACGCAAAATGACGGAAATAACATCCGTCTTGCAATCTGCTCATATAAGATCTAGGTGGGGGATTTCCATTCAAACGAACAGCCCCCCATAATTGCACCACTTATACAGTCTTTAACGGCATAGAAAGCAAAGATCTGGTCAAGCTAGCATTGCTGGATTCAGAAGCCATACAAAGACCTCCGTTTACTACAAATTCATCACCCATTTGGGCTACCCCCTTCCTCAAGATGTGATCAAAGAAGATCAAGACAATCCTTAAGAAATATGGTCCCTTAAAAGGACAATCTACATACATCTGTATCCTGAGAACTTTCTATATTAAAATATACTTCCACACCACTACATGGAAAGAATTATGAGGACAGGCAGTTTGAGATGGAACCTAGAGAGATGAAAGATTATTTTTATTTTTTTTCTCCCCTTCCCTTCCCTTTTTTCTTTCTTAATATTCTCTCTCCAATCTGACTACTACATATTCCGATATGCAGTTTTTCATGAGTTCTAAGAGATTTAAAGTTACATGCACACTTAATCAGTTGTAAAAGTTTTATACAAAAGCTGAGTCTTTCCGCCTCCGCTTGTTTAACCCCCCCAACTCGCTTCCGGTACCCATTTATGGATCAGATAGCACTGATTTTTGTGCTACTGACCATACAACTTTTGGTCTATTTTGACAGGGCTCCGCTTGTGAGTAATGGACAATATGGTCCAAGTTCATCTGTTTTATGGTCAAATTGGTTCATTCAGTTTGACCCCCTGTTTGAATTATTAATTTCTAATTTTTTGTTTGAGGTTTTGTAACACATTTTGTTGCACTAAAAGGTCTACTGTAATTAATCACTTACACACATGGTGAAATATCCCACATATTTTGGGACGGTTATTATCGTTTTTTTCAGGTTCTACATCTTATGTATAACTAGGTCATTATTTTTTGCAGTTTTTGGGGAGGTTTCTCTGTACCTCACTTACAGATCATGCTCTGGGCAACAATAGATGGATCCTATCACTTTATAAGATCTATCTCTCCCTCTTGCTATTGTGATGGGACTTAAAGTGGTTTCACACAATGCTCATGGCTTCAATTCACCCCAAAAAACGTAAAAAAAGCTTTCCACCACTATAAAAGATTAGGGGCTGATATCATTTTATTACAAGAAACCTTCTCTGCAGCCAACCTTCCCCAATAGTTTGATAAATCATTTAGCCAATTTTACTGCACGACTTATAATTCTAAATCTCGAGGTGTAGCAAGCTTCATAAAAAATTCTATCGTTTTTGAAACCTACAATATATTTAAAGACCCGGAAAGTCGCTTTCTGATACTAAAAGGTTCTCTTACGGCCCGTTTAATCACTGTTGCTTCTATTTATGCTCCAAATGAAGCACAATCAACTTTTTTCAAAAAAAAAAATGTTGATACCCTGGATGGATACCAATCTCCACACGTAATAGTAGGAGGAGATTTTAATCTGGCAGCTCATTCAACACTTAACAGGTTCTTAAGGTTCTAGCATTTCTTAAATCACTAAATCGAGCACTAAATAATCTTCAATTGGTGGATACATGGAGAGCTCACAATCTAGGAATTAAAGCTTGGACAATTAAAGCTGCTCACTGTAAACACTGAGCATGCGCGGGAACGAGCGGTGAATGTTGGGAGGTCAGCATTCACTGCATCCAGGAAATCAATGCTTGTGGGCTTCACATGCCCACAAGCAAAATGGAAACGGCCAGCATCGGATTTTATAACTTCTTACCTACGAAAAAATACAGAGGCTAATATATTACACCCAAACAGTGGGTATTACTTTGTGATGGGGAGAGTTTTACAATGACTTAAAAAAAATGAATGGTCGCCGCACCTCCGCTTTAACATGAGTATATTGTATTATGGCCTTTACTATAATAATCATTTGTAAACAAAAAATAATAAAGTGACAATGAAGGCTCCTGTTAAAGCGGAACTTCACCCAAAAGGGGAAGCTCTGCTTATTTACATCCTCCTCCTCCCCCCTCCCTCTTCCACATTTGGCACTTTTTGGAGAGGGGGAAGCAGGTACCTGCTCCCACTTCTGGTCAGATTGCCACAGTCAGATCCGAGCAGACTTTGGCCTCTCCTCCTTCCCCCGCAGCCTTCTGGGACACATTACAGGTCCAGGAAGACTGCAGGACCATTGACAGATCGCCAGATGTGAAGCTGCAAGGCTTCATTGCCGGTTTCCCTTATGCCACGTACACACGATCGAAAAATGCCGCCAGTACCTTCAGGAAGCCAAACTTCCTTCTCTTACGGAGGCAGAACAAGAACAATTATCCCAACCTCTCCACATAGAAGAGCTTACAGCAGCCATAGCAGATACACAGCCGGGGAAGGCCCCTGGGCCAGATGGCTTTACGCTTCTGTACTACAAAACTTTTCAGACACATCTAGCCCCCCAATTCATTACAGCCTTCAACGCCATTCTGGAAGGGCATAGCGTCCCCCCAGATATGTTGCAGGCCTCTATCTCTGTACTCCCCAAGCCAGGAAAGGACCCGTTACTGTGTTCCAGTTACAGGCCCATTTCTCTTTTAAACTGTGACATCAAACTTCTCACGAAAATCATAGCTTCCAGGCTCAACAGCTTAATGCAGCGCTTGGTTGCGCTTGACCAGGTGGGCTTCATACAGACAAGAGAAGCAAGAGACAACACTATCAGGACATTAAACATCATAGAGAAGGCGAAGAGATCAAGCACCCCCCTCTTACTCCTGTCCACCGATGCCGAAAAGGCATTCGATAGGGTGGACTGGGTGTTTCTCAGGGAAGTGCTGGGTTCGTTTGGAATGCCGAGATCTATCTTGGACTGGATCTCCGCTCTCTACTCCAACCCTACAGCCACTGTCCGGGTGAATGGGATGAACTCTGACACTTTTACGATCTCCAACGGTACTAGGCAGGGATGCCCACTTTCCCCTCTTCTATTTGTTCTCTCCCTAGAGCCTTTTATTCGCCATATAAAAGACAACCCTAATATCAGTGGTGTCCATTCTGACCACTATGAACACAAAGTAGCGGCGTACGCGGACGATCTATTATTTTTCATTACCAAACCTATAACGTCCCTGCCTTCATTGCTACAAGACTTTAAACGCTATGGTACTTTATCCAACTTTAAAGTCAACCTCCAAAAGTCGGAAGCTTTGAACATTTCCATACCAGACCATACACTGACAGGTTTACGACCTTTCTTCCCGTTTAAATGGGCTACCCGATCTATTCAGTACTTGGGCACCAGAATACCTGCAAACCCCAAGGATATCTTCTCCCTAAACTTTCAACCTATTTTAACCACGCTTACTACGGACCTCAAGAGATGGGACCCCCTCGCCCTATCATGGTTTGGCCGCTGTAATGTATTAAAGATGAACGCAATGCCACGACTCCTATATTTGCTACAAGCCTTACCTATCAAGTTACCCCAGACTTTCTTTCATGCGGTTCGCTCAACATTTATTAAGTTCCTCTGGCGTGGCAAACATCCACGGATTGGTAGGGCGATGCTACTACGGCCGAAGTTGAGGGGAGGTATCGGCTTTCCTGACCCTGCTCTTTACTACACAGCGACGCACATGACACGGGTAGTGGACTGGTGCCGCCACGGGGAATTGAAACTTTGGGTCACACTAGAGCAGGAGATGGCACGGGCCCCACTGGCTGGTCTGCTATGGGCGGGCAGGCAGTTAGAACCACATGTCACTACTCACCCACTGATTGGCCCCTCACTCACCGAGATGGAAAGATTCTTCCGCCTTTCCTCCTTGACTAACTTTCCCTCGCCCATGACCCCAATCATTGGGCACCCTGGATTTCCCCCGGGTTTGTCAGACCCGGCCTTTACCGGACAAGCCCCGAAAGGGCTTCTAAGAGCATCCCAATTCCTAAGACCCACAGGCTGGATCCCCACAGAGACCTCAATGGTAGAACAGGCACCCATCGCGTTGGATAGCTGGAGAACCAGACAGCTATCACACTTTCTCGGCTCCCTACCCAAACATTCGCTCTTCTCTCGTCAACTCCATTCCTTCGAAGAACTTTGTCTGTTCGATGGCCCAATTCGTGGTACCCTTTCTAGGTCCTACAAAACTCTGACAGACATACAAGCTTCCACAGAACCTCCCTGCTTAGCCAAATGGGAAAGAGATTTACAAACCACATTTACCACTCCACAGAAGAAACGCATACTCTTTTTTGCCCATAAATCATCACTTTGCAGCAAATATCAGGAAATTTCCTACAAGTTGATCACACGCTGGTATCGCACACCATCGGTGCTGGCCAAAATATTCCCCGGTCAATCTGACCGTTGCTGACGCTGTGAGCAACAAGCCGGCACTATTCTTCACATTTTTTGGGAATGCCCTAAGTTACAAACTTTTTGGCAACCCGTCCTACGACTCATTCACAAGTTCACAGACATCTCCCTAACCAACGATCCTGCTGCTGTGCTCCTCAATCTAACTCCCATGTCAAGCAAGCGGTACCACAAATCCTTACTTAAACACCTCCTCAATGCTGCTAGAGCTTGCATCCCAAGTCAGTGGAAGCAGCAATCTGCTCCCACAGTGGCCCAGTGGTTCGTAAGGGTTAATGACATTGAGCGAATGGAAGACCTGACTGCCACGATCCGGGATAAATCTGAGGAACATAAGACCAGATGGTTTTATTGGACCCAGTATCGCTTTTCGGAAGAATACCTCCGCGACATATAGCATGGCCGTCTTGACTATCAGAGGCTCTTATCCCAAACCATTGCCATCTAACGGCTCGATGAGCCGAGAGTGGCCCCTGCTCCCTGGGTGGATTTCCCAACATCTCCACCTCTCCCATAATTACCCCCCCACCCCTACTTTCCCTTCCTCCTCATTTCTTCCCCCAAATTTTTCTCTTCCCTTACCTTTTCTCCTATTCCCACTTTCTCCCATTTAATCTCAAAATCTGGTATGTTTCGACTGAGTGTTTCAACTGATCACTGCATGATTCGCTTCCCCCATTTTTGGATACCCAAACTCCCCAAGGGTACCAAGGCTAATACCTATTGTAACATAAGTGATGTGTTGACCCGACAAGGTGCAGCCATAATATCCCACCTCCTAGGTGTCCGGGAACCTTGCATACTTACAGAGTTGTACTTGTTCTACTACCTTCAGAATACTCATCATTCATTCAGACATCACTAACAACTGATCATATGTATGTAACTGTTTATATCCCATTTTCTGTGAAGTTATCTTTTCATTGTATGTCGCATACCTTTAAATAAAAAATATAAAAAAAAAAAGAAAAATGCCGCCAGCAAAAGACCGATGTGAGCTTTTGGTCGGTAAATGCGGCCGTGTGTATGCTCCATCTGACTTTTGCTGGCAGCGTTTCCGCCAGCAAAAGATTGAGAGCAGGTTCTCAATTTTTCAGTCGGAAAAAAGTTCTGATCGGAAATTCCGATCGTCTGTACCAATTCCGACCGCAAAATTCCTACACATTTTTGGAAACAATTTGACGCATGCTCGGAAGCATTGTACTTAATTTTCTCAGCTCGTCGTAGTGTTGTTCGTCACCGCGTTCTTGACGGTCGAAAGTTCAGAGAACTTTTGTGTGACTGTGTGTATGCAAGCCAAGCTTGAGCAGAATTCCATCGGAAAAACCATCCAAGATTTTTCTGATGGAAATGACGCTTGTGTGTACAGGGCATTAGTCAAGATGCTGACGCCTGGAACCCAACCCGATTGAAGAATCGGCTCGGGTGAGGACAACACATGATCCTTGGGCA
The DNA here is from genome assembly GCA_028564925.1 of Lithobates sylvaticus. Taxonomy (NCBI): domain Eukaryota; kingdom Metazoa; phylum Chordata; class Amphibia; order Anura; family Ranidae; genus Lithobates; species Lithobates sylvaticus. The sequence continues at coordinate 21,322,022 of CM053037.1, forward strand.
GGTAAATATCCTTATATTAAAAAAGTCAGCAGTAAAAGTATTTGTAGCTGCTGACTTTTAATTTTTTGGGGGGAGACTGGAGCTCCTCCTTTAAGATCAGTTAACATTCCAAAATGGGAGCTAAAATGTGTTTTAAAGGTTTTCTACAAGGCTTGCAAAAGCTTACTCTACACACTACCTCATATACAAGCAGTCAACAAGGCCTAAAGTATAACTAAAGGCAGACCTTCTTTTTTTTGTTTTGGATGGAGCTGAGATGAATTAGAACACCTGTCAGTTTGTATTGCTGTCTATGCCCCCATTGAGGAGATTCATCCTATTTCTCCTGTTTACCATTGAAAGTAAAAGAAAATCACAAAAAAGAAAATAATAAAAATTTTGGGCTTTCACTTCACTTCCTGTTTGGCTATGGGACAGGAAAGTAATAGAGGGGAAATCTTCCACTTTAATACATTGTATTGTGTCACACTGCTGAATTGTTGCTTGTCTGTTTTCAATTATTTTCCTTTTTAACTGCTTGCCGACCGCCGCCTATACATTTACGTCGACAGAATGGCGCGGCTTCACAAATGGGCGTACCTGCACCTCCCTTTCAATTTGACGCCATGCCATAGCGTGAGCACCACCGCAAGCTCAGTGAGTAGGATCCTGGGTCCCGCGGACTCTATGTCTGCGGGCATACCAATGTAAACGAGCATCTCCCCGTTCTGCCTAATGACACTGTCACTGATCACAGCTCCCTGTGATCGGGAGTGGTGATCAGTGACGTGTCACTCGTAGCCACGCCCCCTAACAGTTAGAATCACACCCTAGAACACACTTAACCCCTCCCTAGCCCCCTAGTGGTTAACCTCTTCACTGCCAGTGTCATTTTTACAGTAATCAGTGCAATTTAATCGCACTGATCACTGTAAAAATTACAATCGTCCCGAGAATGTGACAAAATTGTCCGATGTGTCCTCCATAATGTCGCAGTCACAATAAAAATCGCAGATCGCCACCATTACTAGTAAAAAAAAAATTAATAAAAATGCCATAAAACTATTTTCCTATTTTGTAGATGCTATAACTTTTGTGCAAACCAATCAAAAAGCGCCTAATGCTTTTTTTTTTTTTTTTTTTTTTTTTTTTCTTTTAAAAATATGTAGAAGAATCGGCCTAAACTGAGGAAAAATTTATTTTTTATATATGTTTGGGGGTTATTTATTATAGCAAACAGTTAAAAATAATGCATTTTTTTTTCAAAATTGTCACTCTATTTTTGTTTATAGCGCAAAAAATAAAAACCGCAGTGGTGATCAAATACCACTAAAAGAAAGCGCTATTTGTGGGAAAAAAAGGACATCAACCGTGGAATTGTCAGTTAAAGCGACGCAGTGCCGAATCGCAAAAAGTGCTCTGGTCTTTGGCCAGCAAAATGGTCCGGGCTTAAGTGGTTAAAACCCAAATCCAGACAAAAAAAATAAAAGATTTCTTCGGCCCCAGCAAAGATTAGAGACTGTCAGGTTTTTGGTTCAGTTACAAAATGTAAGTCTTCCTAAGGCCCCTTGCACACTTCAAAGTCACGAGATTTTGCCGCGATTCGCGGCCGCGATTTTAAGGAATGCCTGTGTAAGTGCCATCAAAATCGGACCAAAGTAGTGCAGGGCCTACTTTGAAGTCGGAACGACTTGAAATCGTACTAATATGAATGGCTGGCATTGAAAATCCTGGGGAAAGACTTGTCATGCTACTTTGCAGTCCCAAATCGTGGGACAAGTCGTATAAGTGTGAAAAGGGACTAAAAGCTATGAACGACACAAATTTTAACTTGGTTTCAGTCTGTTTGAATCCCCTGTGCAGCAGAACCCAGAGTGGGAGAGGGAAGGGAAGAACTTTGAGCTAATCAGGCGTGCATGCAAATATGCTGACAAGGACCATTCTGATAGGCAGAGCTAGCACTGTAAGCAAAGGAATGACCTAATCAGCCTGCTGCTGCTTATTCACTGTCCAATCTGCAGGCTAGGGGTGGAGACAGGACACAGCTGTACCAGGAAGGTGTAGTCAACTGTCTGCCTGTGCTGTCTAAAAGGGTAAAACCGTGCTAATACATATATTTCATGTGTGTACTGTATTTAACTGTTTTGTCTTGATGTTCAGCTGTAAGCTCTAGGAATACAGATCCAAATGTTAGAACCGTATTGGTTATCTGACTTCTAAAACTAATAGACGTAGAGAATTGTGCCAGAAGGATCTCTCTGCCCGCATTCTCCACCAATAGCAAAAAGGGATGGCTCTATGAAGTATGTTGTATTTAATTGGAGTGGAAGTAATAACCTAATTCTGTATCATTCTCAGGTTGTTGCATTGAAGACTTGCTTATTGCAGGGAAAGATGATTATAATATGCTAGAGCACAACCATAACTACATCCAATGGTAAGTGTAACAATGTTTCTGATCTACCACTATCTACTCCCCTTTGGAATACAAACTTTTCTGTTTTCCGTGTCTTGAAGGAGAAGCTTCCTGTTGGGAAGATTTCCCAACCACTTCCTGTCCCGAAGACACCACAGGAAGGGATGGTAAACTTTCCCAGTGGGGACACATTCAAAATCTTATAGTGGCATCCTCACTGTACCCAAGAAAAAAAAAAAAAACGTCCAGTGCGACTCTGTATTAGGGTTTCTTTTTTTTTTTTCTAGAGATCTGGTTCTAGCGCTAACAGATATAAACCTCTTTTTTGTTTCAGGCTCTTTCCACTTCAAGAACCTGGTGTTAACCCACATGCCACTCCTCTACACAAAAAAGAGATTCAGGTAGTAGAAACCCCATGAATCAAAGAGGAACTCCATCTAATTGTATATACACTATATTGTCAAAAGTATTGGGATGCCTGCCACATGAACCTTAATGGCATCCCAGCCTTGGTCCATAGGGTTCAATATTGGGTTGGCCCACCCTTTGCAGCTATAATGGCTTCAACTCTTCTGGGAAGGCTGTCCACAAGGTTTAGGAGGGTGTATATGGGAATGTTTGACCATTCTTTCCAAAGCGCATTTGTGATGTCAGGCACTGATGTGGACTAGAAGGCCTGGCTTGCAATCTCTGCTACAATTCATCCCAAAGGTGTTCTATCGGGTTGAGGCCAGTCAAGTTCCTCCACCTCATGTCATTATGACCCTTGCTTTGTGCACTGGTCCAAATCATTTGGTGGAGGGGGAGGTTATGGTGTGGGGTTGTTTTTCAGGGGTTGGGCTTGACCCCTTAGTTCCAGTGAAGGGGAATCTTAAGGCGTCAGCATACCAAGACATTTTCGACCATTTCATGCTCCCAACTTTATGGGAATAGTTTGCTCCTGTTCCAACATGAAGGCACACCAGTACAGTGAACAAGGTGGGCCAACTAAATATTGAACCCTACGGACTAAGACTGGGGTGCCATTAAAGTCCATGTGTGTCCCAATACTTTTGACAATATAGTGTAGCAGAGCAGGGAGAGTGCAGTCAGTTACCTTGAATCAATTCATTGCCTTATGTTGCTGGAATATTGTCTATGGTTGTATCTGCAATTTAATATCCTATGCAGTTATTAACTTCACTATGACATCTTTTTGGTCAGTAAAAAAATCGCATTGAGAGGCCAAAACTTAAGATGTGGGTAGATGGGGCTCGGACTCCTGATTTATAGCTCTACCAGCTGACTTTTGTGGGGTTGCCCCAGAGTTCGGGGTTTCCTGGAAAATTAATAAAAGTACTCTTGTGCACCTCTAGGCAACTCTATTTAAAGTGATTGTAAATGATCACCTTGTATATTGACCCATTCAGTTTAAGATGAAAATGAAAAGCAAAACATTTTTAGATTAATACCTTGTTTTTTTATTTATTTTTTATTTACTTTTTTCCCTCTCTTATAAATGATCACATTCCCTCTGTTATCAGCTGCATAAGAGCTGGGGGAGGAGGAGAAGCAGCAGCACACTGAACTTGCCAGTGAATGGCTGTGCAGGGGAGGTATGTCAGGACAAATCTGATCATTGTAGAACAGCAGAATGAATTCCCAGCATAGCTAGAGAACTTACCATGGTGTGTTCTCCTGCTTAGTGTGGTCAGTTTTTAATAGGGAAGCAAGGAGACTAGCAGGAACACCAGGGATTTCACATAAAGGAAGCAAAACGAAGAACAGGAGACTTTCTCATACAAGTACAGTGTACAGCAGGTACATATCAGGAATATGGAGTGTTGGGGTAACAAATGCTTTAACTACTGCGGTTGCAGGGTTATTGTATGTTTGGGCAAAATAGGAATCCATTTTCAGTGCATCCCTGCCATGTATGCACACTTCCCATGTTTTATCCCATTAAAAATACAGCAAGTAAGAAAATCAGTTGATCCTGTCGGAAACCCACTAAGCACCTAACTTCCTGTTGTGAGCTGACAATATTGCCTTTGCTCCGCTGAAATCCCAAGCAGTGTTGTCAGCCCTCCCCAAGTTTTCTCCTGCTGGACTACACAACTGCCCATCTCCATGTGCATACATTGGTGGTTTCTTTCTCAGCAACGCAGTGCTGCTGCCTTGTCTCCCAAGAGCCTATCCACACACTGGGTAAGAAAGGGGTTCATAGGAGATGTCGTTTTGGTGGCTTGCCCATGTAGCGCCCTCCTCTTGATAGGGAAATTTTGAGTTTTTGGTTCCATCATAATAAATGGAGCAATGATTGATTGTGTAAGGTTTCTTGAGCAGAGATTCTGATTACTTATCCCTGCCTCTGGAAGACCTTTCCAGAACAAAGGGCTGGGAGATGATCACTTGAATATTTATCATGCCCCAGTCAATCCCTGAAAGGAAAGTCAATCCCTGAAAGTTTCCAGAAGGTGGCTGGGGAGGTGATAAATGTACAGGAGGCCTGAATAGGGGGTCCTTTTCCCTCAAGGGAGGGTTCCAGTCTCCTAGGGGGCTGTTGCCCCTGGGAGAAAGACCATAAATTACAGTCTGAGCCTCAGCAGCTGCTGGGCTGAAGGCCTGGTGGGCGATTGCTTAGGATTATATTTACTGGAGATCACTGCACTGAAGTCCTGGGTCTGGCGAAGGATCTAGTTATACTTCAGTAGGATCTACCTGTGGATGCTGGGTGGCAGGCAGCTCCTGGGACACTGAGTAAAGACCTTGTTGGAGACTGACAGCAGTGCAAGTGCTATAAGGGAACAAAGTGCAAGAAGTGGCTTTATGGACTGCTGCTGTGGGGTCCAAGATATAATGGCCATTCCCTGCTACCTCCAGAAAAGCTATTTGGGGGATTAGAGTGAAGTTGGTCCTCCTCCTTGTTGCTGTTGATCATTTTGGAGTATTCTGCGATCTAAAACCCCTCTCCTGTTAAAGATCTTTAGCAATAAATACTAAAAAGACATCTCCTAGACCAGGGGTGCCCAACCTTTTGAAGAGCAAGGGCCACTTAAGCGACTTGGTAACCGGTCGTGGGCCACAAGCGGAGTAGGCGGATGACAGGTCCGTGTACACTCCGCATATGCAGAACGGACACAGCCCACTCTACTCCTATGGGCCCTCCGATCCGCCCAGAGGGAAGGGGACAGATCCCCTTCTGTTTTTTTTTTTTTTTTCTTTTAGCGGATCGGATTGAAGGTAGGCAGGTGTAAATGGACACAAGTCTGTTTACATTTGCCGCTCCATAGAAGTGAGAGGGTCTGATTTGGGTCGGACCGATCATGTGAAAGGGGCCTAAGGCTGCTTTCACACTGATGTGCTGTGGTCTACCCAAAGCAGTGCACCTCTGGCTTTCCTATGGTTTAGCTGCACTTTACTTTTCTGAAAGAGCACCAAACCGTAGGTAATAACAGAGGTCTATGGCTCAGTGCAGTTTGAAAGCAGCCCGGTAACCACTGCAGAACAGATATGCCCATATATACACTGTGCGATTATAGTATTAAACATACCTTTAATAACCGTCTTCAATTCGGGTATCGCCAGCTGTTGCTGTTCCAGGCAGAGTGCATTTGGTATCACTCCACTTGTGACAGGAGGTGGCGCTATACAGGAAGCATCGTCTTATGTGGCTCTGCTACTCAGCCGCTTGCTTCCTCTACCGCCAGCTTCATTCACAACACTGATGCTCTGGGATGCCGGGTCGGGAAACCCGTGATCTGGGCTTGCCAACCAGCCATCCCAGAGCAGGAGGTCGCGGGCCACATCAGAGGGCTCCGCGGGCCACTGGTTGGGCACCCCTGCCCTAGACTGAGCCTGAATTGTCAGTGTGGGGGACTGAGCTTGTGTGACTGGCAGCCTCTGTACTATTTGGGAGAACCTGGGCATATTCTAAGTGGCCACTTGGGGGATGAGCGCTACACCCACATCAATAGGAATTAAACTAGGGCACCTTGCTGATCCCTTCTAACAGCAGTTTCCCTTGCAAGAAATGTACAAGCCTGGTGATGTCACAAGTGAAAAAAGCTGTTACTTATTATCAGTAAAAGGGGAAAAAAAAAAGCATGCTAGGATGTACTCTACATGGGCATTATGGGAGGGGGGAGCCAAGTTTGGTGTAGTTGTAGTTCCTTTTTGTCCTGCTTGTGATTTATTTTAAATTTTTTTAACATTACATTTATAATGTTCATTGTAACAAATGACTGTCCCCTAGGAAATGAAGAAAGACAGAACAGTCAAGAGGAATTTCCTTGAGGCGTATAAGCTCATGTTGGGATTCTACGGTCTGCAGCTAGAAAATGAGGATACTGGATACGTCTGCAGAGCGAGGAATTGGGAAGAAAGATATATGAATTTGAACAAGTGAGCTGCTTTCTTTATGGTTTGACAACATGATGAGCGGTAGTAGATTGTTAGCTTTAAATTGGACCCAAGAGATTCACACCTCATTAGGTCATAGTGAGAAAAGAATCTTTTGGGCTTGACCTTTAATAATTAAGACAACTTAGGCTGTTTTACCATTTAAACCCAGGTCTTTCTTTCTGTCTCTCTTTTTTCTGTCTTTCTTTCTGTCCGGCGAGAAGCAGAATGGTGGTCTGCCTATGTAAGCAAGGCCAGGGCCGGTACAAGGCAGGGGGCGGAAGGGGCGGATACCCTGGGTGGTATGATTTTCTATAGGGGGGGGCGCAGGTGAAGTGCCAGCAATGTGCTTCACAACTGTGTGAAGCCAGTGCCGCTGCACCCGAAAAATTGTCTGTAAGTGTGCCGAGTGCGCTCCTGCATCTGGCACAACAAGCCCTGGCTTCATCTCCCTTCCCTGTCAGCTTCACTGTTCACACCCCCTACGGTGGAGCCTCGTAGTCCCGGCCAGCGGCGTGAGGTGCTAGAAGAGGTGATGGGGGGGGGGGGGATTTGTGCTAGGATAGGAAATAGAATTTATGCTAGTAAGGATGATAGTGGGTATTATTTGTGCTTAGGGCCAATTAGTGTTCAATTGAAATTTTTTTTTTTGGAGGGGGGGGTTTGCTAACACATGATGCTCATACATCTTGTGTGTGTCTGGAGGGGGGTGCAGTTTGGTGTCTTCGCCCTGGGCGCTAAATTACTTTGTCCCAGCACTGAGCAAGGCAGATTGCTGTTCTGTGAGAAGGGAAGGTAGTGATTCTGTCTTCCCACAGTACAAGCACTCCCTAGAAACGCCTTTAACCCTTTGATCGCCCCCCGATGTTAACCCCCTTCCCAGCCAGTGTCATTAGTAAACTGACCGTGCATATTTTTAGCACTGATCACTGTAATAGTGTCACTTAGTGTCCGATTTGTCTGCCACAGCCCCTCTCTATAAGTCACTGATCACCGCCATTACTAGTAAAAAATAATTCCATAAATCTATCCCATAGTTTGTAGACGCTATAACTTTTGCGCAAGTCAATCAATATACGCTTATTGGGATTTTTTTTTTTTTTTTTACCAAATGCATGTAGCAGAATATATATTGGCCTAAATTGTTATTTTTTTTACATTTTGTTATTGGATATGGTTGTTTTTTTTATTTTTTTATTTTTTTCATAGCGTGGTCAAATGCTTTTGTGGGGGGAAAAAAAGGACATACATTTTATTTGGGTACAGCGTTGCGCGACCGCGCAATTGTCAGTTATATTAACTTAGTGCCGTATCTCAAACAATTACCTGGATTGTATTTCAGCATTTTATTTTGTTTTCTCTTTCTTTATTCATAGTCACACTCATAATAACCTGAGAATCACCCGAATCTTGAAGTGCTTGGGGGAACTGGGGTTTGAACACTTTCAAGCTCCTCTGGTCCAGTTTTTCTTGGAGGAAACCCTGTGTCGAGGCCAATTAAAGAAAGTAAAAAGGAGCGCGTTGGACTATTTCATGTTCTCCGTAAAGGACAAGAGAAAACGTCAAGGTTTGGTGCGCTTTGCCTGGAAACACTACCAACCGCAATGCGAGTTTGTCTGGGGACCGGTAGACTTGCTAAGAGATGATCAAGTAGGGCTGAACAGACACAAAAGAGGAAACTCTGACAGCAGGGAAGAACACGGGGGAGAAAACCATAAAGAAGATGAGACGAGACCTCTAAAAATCAAGAAGGAAAATGGTCAAGATGATGAGAAGAAACATAGGAATGTAGAGACAAGTGGATGTTGGACATGGAGAACATGGAGAACATGGAGTCTGAGAAGAAAAAACAGTGGAAATGTCAGGAAGAAGCAAAATAAACCCAGTAATAGCGAGGAAAAAGTAACATCACAGGGTAAAAATAGAAGTCGTACTGGATGTTTCAATTGCTTCCAATAATAACCAAAATAATAAATTTGTTGTTGCATCAGTTATTGGCTTTTCAAGACTGTTTTTGTGTTTCCTTTGCTGTGTTTGCAGTCCCACTGCGATCCTCTAATGTTGATATGTACCCTCAATAAAGGCAGCTTACCTGCAGCAGTTAAAAGCATTGAAAACGAAAACCACTTGTGAAGTGGGTTGTGTTTTATCTCCATCTGCCAGATCGTCTAATCATAAAAGCAACCAACAAAAACCAAGGTAGGGAAAGGACCTTTTCCTTACCTGAGCCCGATCGTTCCAGTGACGGGGACGAGCACAGCAGCTCCAGCCGCTGTCTTGGGTCCTCATTGGAAATTTTAATAGCAGCAGGAGTCATTGGCTCCCACTGCTGTCAATCAAATCCAGTGACATGGGAGCCGGCAGCAGGACTCGGGAGCGCGCCCGCACGAGTGCCCCCATGGAAAGCGGCTCTATGTGGGGGCACTCGAGAATAGGAGCGCCGCCAGGGGACCCCAGATAAGGAGGATCGGGGCCACTCTGTGCAAAACCCTTGCACAGAGGAGTTAAGTATAACATGTTTGTAAAGCTTTGTTTGTTTTAAAAAAAATTTAATAAAAATCACTTTCAGTCCCTGTACAGCAAAGCTCAGACCAGGAGGACAAGGAGACCGAGCACAAGCAGCCCATCACTTATGCTACAGTCAGGGCCGCCATCAGGGGGGTACAGCCGATACAACGGCAAGGGGCCCAGGCGTCTGGAGGGGCACGACCAGGCTAGGAGAACTTGGAGTGGGTGAAGGGGAGCTGTGTTGTGCAGTGCAGAAACAAGCCCTTATATTTCGTGCCCCCAAGGCTCCGTATTCTTAACGTCATCTATGTCCACAACTATCAGAGCCTGGAGGGCCGGATTGGCTAGTGGAAAAATACCTTGACATTGCAAAGCCACCTAATGCACCCCTCTGGAGAAACTCCTCCCTACTTCAAATTATTGTAAAGTCTTCTTTTTTTTCTTTTTTTTTTAAATAACAAACATTTTATACTTGCCTCCCCTGCGCAGCGGTTTTGCACAGGGCAGCCTGGATCCTCCTCTTCTTGGGTCCTTCATCGCTGCTCCAGGCCCCTCCCTCTTGTCGAGTGCCCCCACAGCAAGCAGCTTGCTATCGGGGGACCAGAGCCAAGCTGCAGCTCTGTTTATCCATTCAGACACAGAGCTGTGGCCCGGCCCCCCCCCCCTCTCTCTCTCCTGATTGGCTAACTGACAGGGACTCGTGGACATCGCTGGATAGAGATGGAGCTCAGGTAAGTATTAGGGGGGTGCTATGGGCCTGCTACACACAGGCTTTTTATAGAATGCATAAAAAACTTTCTGCCTTTTCAACCACTTTCATGCTACCAGATCCGGTTGTGTGGACTAAATACAAAATCAAATGTATTTCTAGTGGAACAGGGCTCCCTACGCCCCTTAGCCCGTCTATCTGAAGACTTTAACGTACACCTCACACTAAATTTTAGCTATAGGCATTTCTTGTTAAAAAATTTTTTTTAGCTATAGGTAGCTCTCCCATGCCTTCAATAGCCAATTTCTACGACCCTCTCTTATGCCCCGTACACACGGTTGGAAATTCCGACGGAAAATGTCAGATCGGACCATGTTGTCGGAAAATCCGCCCGTGTGTGGGCTCCATCTGACGGAAAAAATTTGGAGATCCTGCTCTCAAATTTTCCGACAACAAAATCCGATCTGACTTTTTCCGATCGTGTGTAGAGAATTCCGACGGACAAAGTGCCACTCATCCTCAGATCAAACTATGAGACCAAAGCTATTGGCTACTAGCCTCCTACCTAGTTCCGTCGTACGCAACGAACGTCACCGCGTTAAGAATGATCAGATTTTCTGACAACTTTGTCCGACCGTGTGTATGCAAAACCAGTTTCGTACAAAATCCCTCGGAAAAAATCTGACGTATTTTGTGGTCGGAATTTCCGACCGTGTGTACGGGGGCTTAGGATAATGGAGTCAGGTGCTTGGAACTGATTGCACTGAAAAACCCACGTCTCACATTTATGCCCATCTGGTATCAGTTGCCCTGCCTCCATTAGAATCAATGAGAAATAAGTGGGATGCACCACATTTTAGACAACAATGATTGGGATGACAAATGGGATCTTCCGTTTAAAACGCTAGTTTCTCTACATCAGTGGTCATCAAGGGCAGACAAGCGCCTTGAGGCGATTCAGTTTGCATTTGCAGCGCTATACAAATCATTCATTCATTCAACCCTGTCCTCAGAGCCCATTAACAGGCCAGCTTTTAAGTATTACCTTGGGGAGATGGAGACTAGAATACGGCAATCACGGAGCAGCAAATGAGATCACCTGAGATGTATTTCAGTTATCTTGCAAACCTGGCCTGTTAGTGGGCCTTGAGGACAGGGTTGATGACCACTGCTCTACATGATAGATGAATTCAGTTTAAAATAATACATAGAACCTATTTCCCCCCCTCTAGGCTCCACATAATGAATCCATCCCATCCCGCAGAGTGTTGAAGGTGTGGCTATTCCCAAGGTGACTATTTCCAAATTTTTTTGGTCATGCCCTGATATCACAAGATTTTGGTTGGACACGCTAAACATTATCAATACTGTTACATCAACGTCAGTCCCTCCAAGCCATCGAAATTTTGTTTATTAAGCCTTGTCGACAATCTTCTTCATACCAGGGCGGAAAAAACCCTTGTCGGTCTCCTTCTTTTCTATGCAAGAAAGGCCATCACCTTGCATTTTGAAGAAGCAGGCTCCCCCTTCCATTTTTCCACATTTGCACATTTTTGTCTCTGGAGCCCCGGAGACATCATCACAGACGGAGCAACCAGAGGCTATCGCATTGGGATTGGTCCCCATTAATGACCTACAAGCACAGTAGACTCTTCTTGCTATAAGGTAGAGGAGTCCAACATATCTGGTGAGTGCGGATTATTTCACAGTCCCTATGAGGTGGATGTATTGACAGCGACGGGACACGGAGCACAACAACACTTTTTCACAGGGAAAACACTTTGTTTTGCACAGTTATCACTGTATGCACTTTAAATTGTCACTGTAAAGATTTATTGAATTGATTAATGGATTTATTCACATCTAACTCTGGTTCACACAGTCATCTATGTATGCACTTTATATGTTAATTTCACTGTTGTATTATTTATTTGGTATATTTAATAGAAGCCACTATAGGACATCCATATGACACAAATAAGATATAGTCACAAACACAGAATATTACATTGGGATTTAGTATACTATTAAGTTGGAGCAGGCACTGTTTATCATTCATTTATTACACCTAAATTGTATCTCAATTGCCTTTTATACTGTGCCTTTTCACAGCAGTTAAAAATAAAATATATAATATATATAATATAATATAAATATCCCAATGGGGAGCGCAGAAGGAGTATACAAATGTGGATTTTATCTTACATGTAAACCCTAATTGAATGACAATTTGGTAAGGCTCCATTCACACTTCTACGATTCCAAAGTTGCGCCAACTTTGGAGTGCAACTTTGACGCAACTTTGGACGGGTGTGACTTGCATACGACTTTGGCTTTGACCAGTGATAATGGACAGCTGTTGCGTTGTATAACATTCAGGTCTGAAAGTTGGACCAAAGTAGTGCATGAACTACTTTGAAGTCGCTGCGTCGCAGCTCTATAAATGGTTATCATTGGAAAACATGGGGAACAGCTTGTCATGCGACTTTGATGTCCAAAGTTCTTAAGTTCATACTTCACGTTGGACAACTGCACAGAATTGAAAGAAATACAAAAAAGCCACCAAAATTCAAATAAGGATACACATGATTTTTATATTTAGACAATATTTGTTTAGGCTGGATTTTAGCTAGCGCTGTCTGTTTAACAGAGAACAGTGATAGATTAGTGAGTTCTGCTCAGTGTCCTCTGGTGCGACTCATGCTGTCTTGATGTTTCACACTGATCCAATAGCAAGAAGGCATATTGGACAGTGGGAGGAAACCGAGCATATAAGAGCATGGATGCAAATACAGCCCTGGCCAATTAGAAAGGGGTGTGCCCCATGGAATGCTGGGTGCCTGTATTTAAGTCTGAGGAGCACATGGGCTTGGGGTTCCAGTCCAGCCCACCTCTGAGGTGAGAGGTTCAGGTGGTGGTGGTGGTGGTGGTGGAGGAGGCGGCGGCGGCTGCTGCTGCCTCTCCCTCTCCCCGGCACAGGCAGCCATAGATGCCTGATCTGAGAGCCTGAAGCCTAAGAGCTACAACCCAGGGTTGCTGTGCAAGCGGACTGAGGGAGAAAATCCATGGATCTGGTCGGGTGTCACTGGTATAGAGTGTTGCTTGGAAGGAGGCTACCAGCCTTCCCTGGACATTTTGTGAGTACAGACCCTGAAGGGATCCTTGAGACGGAGTGTGTGTTGCTGAAATCTCCCTCTGGTCCTAGAAGTCAGCATACTGGGTGTGAGCTAAAGGAGATGCTGGCTGGTGTCCTGAAGACTTGTGTGCACTGACAACGTCCACCGAGTCTTTTCTGCTACAGAAGGACTTATTCTTCCATACAGAACTTGTATGGTTCAGCAGATCATCTGCTTCCACAGTATAACAGGGAGAGTTGTCCTCACCTGTGAATAGTTAATTTGAAGTATACTACCAATTCCCTTCTCCTATCCAAGTTATACAAATAAAACAAATCCCCTAGACTGGTCACTGGAAACAATGAGCGGAAGAGTGTGTGTGCACCTGGCTGTGTGAAATACCGTGTAACTGGCTGCAGGATCAGTGGGAAGCCCAGGAGACCAGTATTCCAGCAGTTCCTGTGGAAGCAGTGCTACATAAATATAATTTTACCGAGACCTGAGATCCTGTAACTTAACCACTTCCGGACCGCCGCACGCTGATATACGTCCTTACTTTGAAGGGAGGTATCCTCTTCTTCGGCCGGCGGTCCACTTTCCGATAAGAGTGGTCTCTGTGGCCGATTCGCTGCAAGATCACTTTTATGGGCAGCAGAAAGTGTAGCTGCTGACTTTTCATTAACAGACACTCACCTGTCCGATACAGCCACCTGAAGCCTCGCTTTTCTCCCCCCTCCTCTCTGCGGCACTGGAATTGCAAGTGTGGGTGCCGGGCGAGCACTGCGAATGCGCGAGCCGTGCTGCGCGTTGTGAAGGGCTGGGCAATCTTCTGGGACCTGTGACGTCCCAGAAGATTACAGGGAGGGAGGGGGGAAAGGTGAACTTCCTTCCAGGGGGTATGGCGCCAGGAGAGGAAGTGGGAGCTGGGTACCTGTGAAAACTAGGTTTCCCCCTTCATCTTCCAGGACAGCTACTTGAGAGATGATTGGCTCCGCCTTTTTTCTTTAGGTCTGGTGACTGTGGTTAGCGGACCCCCCTTTTTTCAGTAATACTCAGACTGATTGTGGCCATGTCTGCAGTATTTGCTGCTTTTGCAATCTGAAAAGGGCCCCCTCTTTTGTGGTTACTTGCCTTTATGGAGACATTTGCAACTGCCACCCCTTAGCGTGCTTGTCTGGCGTCTGAGTACCTGGGTGATCAGAGGAGCGCTGCCTTGTTTATTTCTCCTTTTGGGGTGTACCAAGATGGCGTTGAATGACGCACTTCCTGTGACGCGGCAAGATGGTGCCGAAACCGGAAGTTGCGTCATGCACTTCCGGTTGCCGAGTCTTTTTTATTTAACCACTTCCCGCCCGCCGTATGCAGAATGACGGCCGGTGTTCTGACAAAAACTGTCCGGCCATCGGATAGTGTCCGCCCCGTACTGAGCAGGCGCAACGCTTGCGCAGTACGGAGGACAAGGAGACTCCGAAACACTCCTGAAGAAGAACGGCGCCTGTGCACTGAGTCCAGGTGCAAGCCCCACCATCCAAGTGGACATACGATAGCACATAGTAACAGGGCCTCTCGACACGCTTTGGGCACGGCCTCGCTTCGCTCGGCTATTTTTTTATTCTAACTCTATGTCCACTTGGATGGTGGGGCTTCAACCTGGACATCACATACTAGCTCATTATGAAATACTTACCTTAGATCAAAGCTGTTGCAGTGGCCCCCGCTCACCGCTATGACCAGCGACATGTCTCCCGGAGATATTTCCAGGTTCCGGCGCTGTAATTGGCCAGGGCCGCGATGCACATGCGCACGGGAGCTGCCAGTCACGGCGCGGCTGCTGAAGAAACGTCACAAGCGAGCCACTTCTTCAGTGTGCATGTGCCGATGACATCAGCGCAAGTGTATATGGTAAATATAGACTAAACGGTGCAGGTTTAGGAGATATTTACACTACCTACAGGTAAGTCTTATTATAGGCTTACTTGTAGGTACAAGTGGTGTAACAGGGTTTATAACCACTTAAAGACTCCACTAACTCGAACAATAAAGTCAAATTATTTCTCAAAGTAGGAGAAGCACAACTGAGAGGACAGGGACAGAGCATTGTCACCCTATAACAGGAAATGCCTAGACAAGGACTTTCATGGCAGGATCACCAGGGATTATGTTAATGAAAGCTGCAGATTTTAACCGCTTGCTGACCATATTACACAGATAAAAGATCACGTATTAGGTACGTGATCCAGCGCTTACGAGTAGGGGGACACACGCGCACACCGCCGACGACCCAGCTCTGCTGTGATTAGACACAGTAAATGACGATCAGTGGATCCTGGCTAATGGATGAACACCGGCACCCACCGATCGTCCAGAAGACACACAGGAAAACAAGGCAGAGTTCTGTCCTGTCAGCAGGGAAACTATGGACTTTCTTTCCCTGCAAAATAGGGAAAAAAATCCATAATTTCCCTTAGTAAAAGCAGCAGACAGTACACACATAAACACTGGCTAGGCACACATTTAAAGGAGTTAAAAAACCTTCTGCCTTTACATCTTAATGCATTCTATGCATTAAGATAAACCTTATGTGTGTGTGTAGCAGCACCACCCTAATTACTTACCTGAGCCCCATCTCTCTCCAGCTATGTCCAGGAGTGTCTTAGCCACCCGGGACTCTCCTCCTGATTGGCTGAGATGCAGCAGCGGTGCCATTAGCTCCCGCAGCTGTCAATCAAAGTCAGTTAGCCAATCAGGGGAGAGGGGGTGGGGCCGGGTCAGGCCTCTGTGTCTAAGTGAACACAAGGAGCTGTGACTGGAGCAGGGCCAGGAGCAGCGAAGAGGGACCCGAGAAGAGGAGGATACGGGCTGCTCTGTGCAAAACCAACTGCACAGAGGAGGGAAGTATAACATGTTTGTTTGTTCTCTTTTTTTTTTAACCAAGACTTTACAATCACTTGATCACCCTAGCTGTTTAACCCCTTCCCAGCCAGTGTCATTAGCATACCTCCCAACTTTTTGAAATGGGAATGAGGGACACCTATCTGCAAAAGTATGCAGGCATAGGACACACCCCTTGCCACACCCCCTTTAGGGAGAATTGTACAAAAAAACAAGATTGGTTAAACCCACAAGTGTTTTTTTTACCACTACTATTCTTTTATATTGGCTTTTGGAATTTACAGATGCAGAAATTTAGAAGTTGGATGAAAGTTTTAGCGCCGGGAAACACTTTTTGATAGATAAAAAGTGCATTTTATATACAACTATATAGATCAGACCAAAAGGAGGGACAAATGAGGAGGAATGAGGGACAGAGGGACATTGCTCCAAATCAGGGACAGAGGGACATTACTCCAAATGAGGGACATTACTCCAAATGGGGGACAGAGGGACATTGCTCCAAATGAGGGACAAATGTGGAGGAATGAGGGACAGAGGGACATTGCTCCAAATGAGGGACATTACTCCAAATGGGGGACAGAGGGACATTGCTCCAAATGAGGGACAAATGTGGAGGAATGAGGGACAGAGGGACATTACTCCAAATGAGGGACATTACTCCAAATGGGGGACAGAGGGACATTGCTCCAAATGAGGGACAAATGTGGAGGAATGAGGGACAGAGGGACATTGCTCCAAATGAGGGACATTACTCCAAATGAGGGACAGAGGGACATTGCTCCAAATGAGGATCAAATGTGGAGGAATGAGGGGCAGAGGGACATTACTCCAAATGAGGGACAGAGGGACATTGCTCCAAATGAGGGACAGGGGGACATTGCTCCAAATGAGGGACAGTCCCTCAAAATCAGTGACAGTTGGGAGCTACAGTCCTTCCTCATTTCCTGTTCCTTTGCATGTTTGTCACACTTAAGTGTTTCGGAACATCAAACCAATTTAAACAATAGTCAAGGACAACACAAGTAAACACAAAATGCAATTTGTAAATGAAGGTGTTTATTATTAAAGGTGAAAAAAAATCCAAACCATCATGGCCCTGTGTGAAAAAGTGATTGCCCCCTAAACCTAATAACTGGTTGGGCCACCCTTAGCAGCAACAACTGCAACCAAGCGTTTGCGATAACGTGCAATGAGGCTTTTACAGCGTCCTGGAGGAATTTTGGCCCACTCATCTTTGCAGAATTGTCCTAATTCAGTTACATTAGAGGGTTTTCGAGCATGAACGGCCTTTTTAAGGTCATACCACAACATCTCAATAGGATTCAGGTCAGGACTTTGGCTAGGCCACTCCAAAGTCTTCATTTTGTTTTTCTTCAGCCATTCGGTGGTGGACTTGCTGGTGTGTTTAGGATCATTGTCCTGCTGCAGAACCCAAGTTCGTTTCAGCTTGAGTACACGAACAGATGGTCGGACATTCTCCTTTAGGATCTCTTGCTAGACAGCAGAATTCATAGTTCCTTTTATCACGGCAAGTCTTCCAGGTCCTGAAGCAGCAAAACAGCCCCAGACCATCACACTACCACCACCATATTTTACTGTTGGTATAATGTTCTTTTTCTGAAATGCAGTGTTCCTTCTACGCCAGATATACTTGGACACACACCTTCCAAAGAGTTCCACTTTTGTCTCATCGGTCCACAGAATGTTGTCCCAAAAGTCTTGGGGATCATCAAGTTGTGTTGTGGAGAAATTGAGACGAGCTTTGATGTTCTTTTTGCTCAGCAGTGGTTTTCTCCTTGGAACTCTGCCATGCAGGCCATTTTTGCCCAGTCTTTTCCTGATGGTGGAGGCATGAACGCTGACCTTAACTGAGGCAAGTGAGGCCTGCAGTTCCTTGGACGTTGTTGTGGGGTCTTTTGTGACCTCTTGGATGAGTCGTCGCTGCGCTCTTGGGGTAATTTTGGGCGGCCGGCCACTCCTGGGAAGGTTCACCACTGTTCCATGTCTTCGCCATTTGTGGATAATGGCTCTCACTGTGGTTCGCTGGATTCCCAAAGCTTTGGAAATGGCTTTATAACCCTTTCCAGACTGATAGATCTCAATTACTTTCTTTCTCAATTGTTCCTGAATTTCTTTGGGTCTCGGCATGATGTGTAGCTTTTAAGGATCTTCTGGTGGACCTTACTGTGTCAAGCAGCTCCTATTTAAGTGATGCCTTGATTGTGAACAGGTGTGGCAATAATCAGGCCTGGGTGTGGCTAGAGAAATTGAACTCAGGTGTGGACAACCACAGTTATAGTATGTTTTAACAAGGGGGGCAATCACTTTTTCACACAGGGCCATGATGGTTTGGATTTTTTTTCACCTTTAATAATAAACACCTTCATTTACAAATTGCATTTTGTGTTTACTTGTGTTGTCCTTGACTATTGTTTAAATTGGTTTGATGTTCCGAAACACTTAAGTGTGACAAACATGCAAAGGAACAGGAAATGAGGAAGGGGGCAAACACTTTTTCACACCACTGTATGTCATTAGTACAGTGACAGTAAATAATTTTATCCGTTTTTTTTTTTTTTTTTAATTTTATATTTGTGTCACTGCTTCCCAAAAAGTGTTAGAATGTCCGCCTCAATATCGCAGTCCCGCTATAAGTCGTTGATCGCCTTCCTTACTAGTAAAAAAAAGAAAAAAATTCCAGTGTATAAACCATAGTTTGTAGACGCTAAAACTTTTGTGCAAGCCAATCAAAAATATGTAGCAGAATAATATTGGTCTAAATTTATAAAGAAATTCGATTTTTTTTTTTTTTTGTTTGTTTTATAGCAGAAAGTGAAAAAAAAAAAAAAATGATGTGTGTGTATATGTATATGTATGTATGTGTGTGTGTGTGTGTGTGTGTGTGTGTGTATATATATATATATATATATATATATATATATATATATATATATATATATATATATATATATTCAATTTATTTTATTTTTGACATTTTTTTTTTTGTTTTATAGCAGAAAGTGAAAATAAATAAAAATTATGTGTTTAATATATAAATATATATATATATATATATATATATATATATATATATATATATTTATATATATATTTTTTTATTATTTATTTTACATTTTTTTTAAATTGTTGTTTTTTTTTGTTTATAGCGCAAAAAATTTAAACTGCAGAGGCGATCAAATACCACCAAAAGAAAGCTCTATTTGTGGGAAATAAATGAAATCAATTTTATTTCGGTACTGCGTTGCATGTCTGCGCAATTGTCAGTTTAAAAAAAAGTACACATAGCCATCTATCTATAATCCCTACAATCTACAGTTCTTACAAAACCGAAAAAAGGGGGTGAGAATCTGTCAGGTTTGTGCCCTTCTATACTTTATAAAGGTTGTACTTCAAACACCCCAGAGAACCCTTTTATATCCCTAGATTTGGGCAGGAAGTGAAAAATCTGGGCGCGGTTAGTACATAACGCCAGGCTGCTGACTCAGTGGGAGTGTCCTTTAAGTTACAAATATAGGAATAGAAAGTGAAACTTGCAGATAAATTGTGACATAACTGGTTCCTGAGTTACACTTTGTCTCGTTACTTTTCCTGGACAGAGAAAACTTTATATCGCCGGAGATTTCCAGTAGAAAAGTGAAATTCTGCTTTGGGTGTCACCGAACAACCGAGGTGAGTAAAACCAGAGCGTGTTCTGAGCCCAGCGTCTGACTTATAGGAGGAGTTGGAAAGGGTTTTAAACATTTGTCTTTCTGTGTCCTGTAGATAGACATACCCTTTAATTAGATCTCAACTGCCCTTGTATTCCCGGCAGTTAAATCGTATCCCATTGCTGGGCACAGAAGGCACATACAAATGTGGATTTTAGCCTACATGTACTTCCTAACTGAATGACATATTTTCTAAACCGCTGTCTGTACTGACATTTTTATTTTATTTTAGAAAATATTGTTTCACTTTCATCCCTTGTTACATCTCAATGCTGCACACCTCCCAAACCTTTTGAGATGGGAACGAGGGACACCTATTAGTAAAAGTATGTAAGCATAGGACACGCCCCCTTAAAGGATATGTAAACCTTCGCTTAAGAAGGAAAAAAAAAAGTCATACTTCCTCTTTGCAGTTGGTTTGGCACAGAGTGGTGTGCTCGTCCCCGGCGCAGGAACGATCGGGCTCAGGTAAATAAAAGGGGGGGCTCTGGGGGGCTGGTGCACTACAAGAGGTTTTTCACCTGAATGCATTGAGGTGAAAATCGCCAGGGTTTACAACCCCTTTAACGGAGAATTATAACATATATAATAATAAAATAATAATTAAAAAAAATGATTAGTTAAAGGGGTTGTAAAGGTTTGTTTGTTGTTTAAAAAACAAAACGTTATACTCTCCACCTTTGCAAGGGTTTTGCATAGAGTGACCGCGATCCTCCTCTTCTGGAGTCCCCCCCTGCGGCACTCCTGGCACCTCCTTTTCTCGAGTGCCCCACACAGAGGGCTGCTTTCAATAGGGGCACTTGTGCGGGCGCGCTCCCAAGTCTTGCTGCTGTGTCCATAGACACAGACAGCAGGACTCGGCTCCCGTGTCACTGGATTTGATTGACCGCAGCAAGAGCCAATGGCTCCTGCTTCTATCAATCTATCCAATGAGGACAGCAGCTGGAGCTGCTGGGCTTGTCCCCATCGCCGTAACGATCGGGTTCAGGTAATAAAAAGGGGGGGGGGGCTCTGGAGGACAGCTGTAGCACAGAAGGTTTTTCCCCTTAACTACTTGGCACCCTTTCGGCTATAGCGCAGGCCTTAATTGCGGGTCGCGTGTGCTCTGCGATCACCGAGTCTATGAGACTCGGCTGATTACAGATTTGAGTAAGGGGTCGATCCCGGCCCCTTACCATGTGATCAGCTTTCAGCCAATGACTGCTGATCACCTGATGTAAACATATGCTCTGTAATCTTTCTTTTTTTTTCTCTCGCGAGGGGAAAAAAAAGCCAATCGCGGCTTCTGTCGAAGGGACATCGGTCCCTCACTCAGAGCCAAAGCTGTGCCACCTACCAGTGCCCACTGTGCCACCCATCAATGCCACCCAGTGCTGTCAATCAATGCCCATCATTGTCTAATAGGTGGCATCATTAGACAATGATGGGCATTGAATAACAGCATTAGGTGGCATTGGTAGGTGAAACTGATAAGGCGGCACTTATAATCAGTGCCACAGATCAGTGCTGCTTATCAGTGTCACCTACCAGTGCCACCCAATGCTGTTATTCAATGCCCATCACCTATCAGTGCCCATTAGTGAAGGAGAAAAATTACCTGTTTTCAAAATTTTATAACAAACTATGAAAATTTTATTTTTATTTTTTTTTTGTTCAAAATTTCGGTCCCTTTTTTGTTTTGGCAAAAAATATAAAAAACCCAGAAGCAATTAAATACCATCAAAAGAAAGCTCTATCTGTGTGAAAAAAATGATAAAAATGTTGTTTGGTTAAACTGTAACATGACCGCGCTGAAAATTGGTCTGGGCAGGAAGGGGGGTTTAAGTGCCCAGTAAGCAAGTGGTTAATGCATTAAGGTGAGAAAACTAGAGGGTTTACAACTCCTTTAACCACTTGCCGACCAGCCGCCATCATTGTACTGTGGCAGGTTGGCTCGTTTCCGCGAATCGCCGTCATTGTACATCGGCTCGGGAACTCTATCTTGTGGGCGCGGCAAAGTGGCTCGGCTGCTCAAATTGCCATAGGTGTACATGGGCTCGTAAACTCCCTTTTGTGGGCGTTCCCATTGGCCAGCGGGGGAGCCGATCAGCGCGTGGGGCGGACTCAATGTCCGCGGCCACACGCAATCGTTCCCCCGCAGTGACAGAACGGGGATCTGCCTGTGTAAACGAGGCAGATCTCCGTTCCGACAGGCGAGATCACACAGATCCTGTCTTCCTACTAAGCAGGAAGACGGATCTGTGTGTTTCCCCATCCCCCATACAGTTAGAACACCCCTGCAGGGAACACATTTAACCCCTTGATCGCCCCTGATGTTAACCCCTTCCCTGCCAGTGTCATTAGTACAGTAACAGTGCATATTTTTACTGAATAATGTAATGTCACTGGTTCCCAAAAAAAGTGTCAAAAATATCAGTTGGGTGTCCGATCTGTCCACCGCAATGTCGCAGTCCTGCTAAAAATCAATGATCACCGCCATTACTAGTAAAAAGTGTTTCTCAACTCCAGCCTTCAATGCGCCCCAACAGGTCATGTTTTCAGGCCTACCATTATTTTGCACAGGTGATTTGATCAGTTTCACTGCCTTTAGTAATTACCACATCTGAGGGAAAACATGACCTGTTGGGGCGCCTTGAGCACTGAATGAATGAATGAATGAATGAATGAAAGATTTGTATAGCGCTGCAACTGCGAACTGAATCGCCTCGAGGCGCTTGATCCGAACTGGGTTGATTCCTTCTTAGAAGAGGTGGGTCTTAAGTTTTTTCCTGAAGGTCCGATGGTCTTTTTCTAAGCGGATGTTCGTAGGTAGAGCGTTCCATAGCTGTGGTCCTTGGACTGCAAATCTTCGTTCTCCCCTTGATTTGTACCGGGACTTGGGGACGAGGAGGAGATTTTGGTCGTTAGATCGGAGGTTGCGATTGGGAGTGTAGTGTTGTATTTTTTCGCATAAGTATTGAGGAGCATCTCCTTGTGTGCATTTGTGGGTCAGGCAGAGGGTCTTGAATGTGATCCTATCCTTTACGGTTAGCCAATGGAGGGTCCTCAGGGATGGGGAGATGGATTCCCATGGTTTTTTTCCTGTGACTAGTCTTGCTGCCATGTTTTGAACGACTTGTAGTCGTGCAATCTGGAATTTAGGTAGTCCTATGTAGAGGGAGTTTGCGTAGTTGAGTTGAGAGTTGATGATTGTTCCTACCACTATGGCTTTGTCCTTTTCTGGGATGAAGGGGGTGAGTCTACGTAGTAGGCGTAGAAGATGGTAGGATCCGCTGACTACTGATCCTATTTGTGCATCCATTGACATTTCTGAATCGAAAGTGACTCCGAGACTCCGAGACACTGGAGTTGAGAAACACTGCCCTATTTTGTAGTCACTATAGCTTTTGTGCAAACCAATATACTTATTTTTTATTTATTTTTTCCTAAAAATATGTAGAAGAATACATATCAGCCTAAACTGAGGAAGACATTTGTTTTTTCATATATTTTTGGGGGATATTTATTATAGCAAAAAGTAAAAAAAAAATTTTTTTTAACACTTTGTTTATAGCGCAAAAAATAAAAACCGCAGAGGTGATCAAATACCACCAAAAGAAAGCTCTATTTGTGGGAAAAAAAGCACATAAATTTTGTTTGGTTACAACGTCACGTCTGCACAATTGTCAGTTAAAGCGACGCAGTGCCGTATCGCAAAAAAATGGCCTGGTCATTAGGGGGGGTAAATCCTTCCAGTCATTAAGTGGTTAAATCCACAAGTGCTTTTTTTTTTTTTTTTTTTTTTTTTCTTTTTTCTTTACAACTACTATTTCCATATACTGGCTGATGAAAAAAAAAAAAAAAAGACAGTTTTAGACAAATCCTTTATCAAAAAAACCCCCCTAAAAAAAAAAGTAGATCGAACATCAATCACGATCAACGTCAACCTGCACAAAAGAAAAAAAAAATAGTTTCCATTTAGGGAATGTGTGACAGGGTGACTGCACAGGATACAGGGACAGAGCGTCATTACCCCCCTCCCTAAGGCCCTCCCTGTTCATTTGATAATAGAGTAAAAAAAAAAATATATATATATATATATATATATATATATATATATATATATATATATATATATATATATATATATATATATTAGAGCTGCACAATTCTGGCCAAAATGAGAATCACGATTTTTTTTTTGCTTAGAATAAAAAGATTGCGATTCTCACAGCGTAAAATCTTTCACATTATACAAAAAAAAAAAAAAAAATGGGCTAACTTTACTGATTTAGTGTTTTATTTTTTTTAATTCACTAAAGTACTTTTTTCCAATTGCATTTGAAAGACCGCTGCACAAATACAGTGTGACATAAAATATTGCAACAACCAGCATTTTGTTCTCTAGGGTGTCTACTAAAAAAATGTATATAATGTTTGGGGATTCTAAGTAATTTTCTAGCAAAAAATAAATAAATTATTTTAACTTGAAACCAACAAATGTCAGAAAAAGGTTTAGTGTTTAAAGTGGGGTGCCCCCTAAAAATACTGCAGCTGCTGACTTTTAATAATCGGACACTTACCTGTCCCAGGGTCCAGAGATGCGGGAGAACGAAGCCCCCCCTCGTTCCCCGCTCGCGGCGCCGGCATTCTTACTACGAATAGTTGTAAAGTATACAATGTGGTCCTCTTACTGAAAAAGCTTGGAGACCTCTACCCTAGGGGATCAGAGCGTAAATGTTGTGCCTGTTGGAACAAAGTGACGTGTAAGGGAAGTACAGATGATCAATGTTGACCACCACATCACCCACCACGTTATATCTGATGTTCATTTTGTGTGTTCTAACATAAAAGGGCAAGGTTACTTAAACTTAGTATAAAGGGGAATTTTATGATCTCAGCACATTCCGGGCTCGAAAAACATCAACAGACATCAGAGCCACAACATGGGCCAACACCCTTCCAGCCTTGTCTTGGAGGACACCTCTGATGTACATGGTGGGGTTGCCACCTCATCATGCTCACCTCATATGAAAACGCATATGAATTACACAGGTTCTAAGGCTAATTTAATGCAGATAAGGCACCAAGTGAGTTTAATTACCACCTTCATCAGCCACAGAACCTGTGTAATTATCATGTGTTCAGTTTTAAGCCCGGGTTCACACTATAACCCGCTGCGGATCGCACAGGTGCGCTGTGCGTCCCTGTTCCCCATTTCAGGGACGATTCTATGCCTGAATTCGGCCCTGAAACGGAGCCAAAGACGCACAGCGTTTTTGTGTTGTGCGCTCCGCAGCCGCCCCCGGAGATATGTGAACCGGCTCCATAGGGAGCCAGTCACATTCTCCTACTATGTGAATTAGATGCGGGGAAACGCACGTCTAATTCGCATAGGTGTGAACCCCGGGCTTAAGGGATGAGGTGGCAACCCTAGTACATGGACTATGGTGTAATGCTACCTAAGGAGTGGATAGTGCGACAGAAGGAAGCTCTGTGAGAATATAAGAAAATGTGACACAGGATTTGCATTGAGGGTTAATGCAAGGTTCTGGACTATCATTTCTGAGTGGAGAAAGCTGTGCTTTTGGCTTTCTCCAGATTCTGTAGTTCTGGTTTGGAACTTTCAATCCCATGTCCAGAGTTTACCAGGTGCCTGCAATCTGTGTGAGTACACAGGTGTGCGGGGTCATTATATACTCAGGGCTGAGGATAGCTTAAAGCAGGGATCCTCAAACTACGGCCCTCCAGCTGTTGCAGAACTACACATCCCATGAGGCATTGTAAAACTCTGACATTCACAGACATGACTAGGCATGATGGGAATTGTAGTTCCTGAACAACTGGAGGGCCATAGTTTTGAAGACCCCTGGCTTAAAGCTTCCAGTTTGGAGACCGCTCCCAGTGTGGGAGACGGAAAGGTCTCACTCTGGGTCAGGGAGCCCCAGCCAGAAGCCATGAGAGGGGTCAGAGATACCCAGCCAAGAGACAAAGGGTCTCGGTTCTAGGAGTCATGTTGGCTCTTATCGGGGTGGCAGGAGAACCCCCCAAACCCTAGGCCCGAGGTAGGCTGTGCAATGGGGCGCTGCGATTACAGGCTAGAACTTTCCGTAAAAGTGGGCTGCCATGCCCTAAAATAATTTTGGACTGGCGCAACTCATTGTAAACACACCTACCGCTCAGGTTTAATCACCCCAATCCCACAATAGATAGGAAATAATTAGTTGATATTCACTAATTAAATGTTAAAACCTGATCTTGATATGCGGAAATCTATAAAACCTATATGATCACAAAGGGGCAGTGTTCTGACTAGTAAGATGACCTCTCCACCCACACGTGTTAAAAGCTTACAGCTGTGCTCATAAGTTTACATACCCTGGCAAAATTAATGATTTCTTCAGAGAATATGAATAACACTTTAACTCATGGTTAGTGTCTGGCTGAAGCCATTTATTATCAATTAACTGTATTTATCCTTTTTTAAATCATAATGACAATAGAAACTACCCAAATGACCCTGATCAAAATTTGGTGTGTTAGATGAAGAAGCTTGAACACGTGGCGATACCAAAATCCCAATTTAAATAAGTACAAACAACCTTCTAAGAAGGAAAGGGGGGAACATGAGGCCACATACCTCTGGGATTTTTTGTAAATGGTATCTAGTAGATTGATGTATAAGGACAAATAGAAATGTATAAAAAATATAGAATTTTATTTTCCCATAGGGGTTGAAAACAACAAGGACACAAATAATACATCCATACTTTACAGACATATGAGTTAAATCAGATAGAGATGTGGAGCTTCGCCATACTCGACATGTTTCACTCTATGGAGTTTCTTCAGGAGTTTGATAGGTTAAGCTCAAAAATGTACACAGAAACTTGGGTGGATCTAAAGTATGTCTCCATTCATAAAATGTAAATTTGTTTTTGGGTATAAAAAACAAATAAATTATAAAGAGAGATGAAGTCGCTTCCAAAATGCCACAGATCAGCACTGTGTCGCTTGCAGAGAGTCACGCTGTAGCAAAGTACGCTGAGAGTAACCGAGCTCACAAAAGTTCAGTCTAATGTGCAAGTCTGATAATTGCAATCAATCCAAAAATTATTTGAGAAATCATCCTCAGGTTTGTCTGCAATGGAGCAGAGTGAAAGACACTCCGTTAATTGCCTATGCAATGTAAAATGTCGGTAGCGGAATTTGCCATTGAGTGGGGGCGGATAAAACCACCTCAACCCCTCATGTGCTGAAGATTCCAGGCAGAGGCCCTGATCAAAAGTTTACATACCCTGGTGATTTTGGCCTGATAACATGCACACAAGTTTACACAAAGGGGTTTGAATGGCTATTAAAGGTAACCATCCTCACCTGTGATCTGTTTGCTTGTAATTAGTGTGTGTGTATAAAAGGTCAATGAGTTTCTGGACTCCTGACAGACCCTTGCATCTTTCATCCAGTGCTGCACTGACGTTTCTTGGATTCTGAGTCATGGGGAAAGCAAAAGAATTGTCAAAGAATCTGAGGGAAAAGGTAGTTGAACTGTATAAAACAGGAAAGGTATATAAAAAGATATCCAAGGAATTGAGAATGCCAATCGGCAGTTTACAAACTCGAATCAAGAAGTGGAATAATAGGGGTTCTGTTGAAACCAAACCACGGTCAGGTAGACTGACAGGAAACTTCTGAGATCAGTCACAACTCCAGGTATCGTGAAACCAAGATTAATTTGTATTCAAAGGTATCGATACAAATGGGTGAACCTTACATGCCAAAAAGAAAAGCGGAAGTCACGCACACTGTGGGGTGTAACCTTTTTATATGATTAACAGACAGAATCTCATTGGCTTATGCCCCGTACACATGAGCGGATTTTCCATCAGAAAAATCTTGGATGGTTTTTCTCGACGGGATTCCGCTCAAGCTTGGCTTGCATACACACGGTCACACAAAAGTTCGCCGAACTTCCGACCGCCAAGACGTACAACACTACGACGAGCCGAGAAAATTAAGTTCAATGCTTCCGAGCATGCATCGAATTGTTTCTGAGCATGCGTAGAAATTTTGCGTGTCAGAATTGCTACAGACGATCGGACTTTTTAGTAAGATGAATTTCTAGTAAGACCAAAAAATTGAGAACCTGCTCTCAATCTTTTGCTGGCTGGAATTCGGCCAGCAAAAGTCCGATGGAGCATACACACGGTCGCATTTTCCAACCAAAAGCTCTCATCTGTCTTTTGGTGGCCGAATTTCCGATCGTGTGTACGGGGCATAAGAGTCCACTGGTGACTTATGATGCATGACGGCTTTATAGTCACTCTCAGTGTCTCTTTACAGTTTCTTTCCTTCTATGGCGAGGCTTATTGTTTTCTAGCCTTAAGCAGTTTCATGACATTTAACTTGAGTAATAGGGACATCTGTCGAAACTAAAAAGTTAGAAGTTATATAAACATTTTATGGATCTACCTCCATTTTAGATACAACAGACACACAATAAACATTTAACCTTCTCTAACATAGACCACTAAAATTTCAGCCACAACTGCCAGGAAAATTGTTCGGGATGCAAAGTAAAACCCACAAATAACTTCAGGTGAAATACAGGACTCTCTGAAAACATGTGGTGTGGCTGTTTCAAGAGGCACAATAAGGAGGTACTTGAAGAAAGATGGGCTGCATGGCCGAGTCGCCAGAAGAAAGTCATTACTACGCAAATGTCACAAAGTATCCCACTTACAATACGCCAAACAGCACAGAGACAAACCTCAAACCTTCTGGCACAAAGTCATTTGGAGTGATGAGACCAAAATTTAGCTTTTTGGCCACAACCATAAACGCTACATCTGGAGAGGAGTCAACAAGGCCTATGATGAAAGGTCCACCATTCCTACTGTGAAACACGGAGGTGGATCGCTGATGTTTTAGGGATGTGTGAGCTACAAAGGCACAGGAAATTTGGTCAAAATTGATGGCAAGATGAATGCAGTTTGTTATCAAAAAATACTGAAAGAACATTTACATTCATCAGCCAGGAAGCTGCGCATGGGACGTACTTGGACATTCCAACATGACAATGATCCAAAACACAAGGCCAAGTCATCCTGTCATTGGCTACAGCAGAATAAAGTGAAGGTTCTGGAGTGGTCTTCTCCATCTCCTGACCTCAATATCATTGAGCCACTCTGGAGAGATCTCAAAACGTGCCGTTCATGCAAGACAGCCCAAGAATTTACAGGAACTGGAGGCTTTTTGCCAAGAGGAATGGGCAGCTTTACCATCTGAGAAGATAAAGAGCCTCATCCACAAATACCACAAAAGACTTCAAGCTGTCATTGACGTTAAAGGGGGCAATACACGGTATTAAGAACTGGGGTATGTAAACTTTTGATCAGGGTCATTTGGGTAGTTTCTGTTGTCATTATGATTTAAAAAGAACAAACACAGTTGATTGATAATAAATGGCTTCAGCGAAACACTAACCATGAGTGAAAGAAAAGTTTTTGTGTTACCATTCATATTCTCTGAATCAATCATAAATGCTGCCAGGGTATGTAAACTTATGAGCACAACTGTATATGATTTCCTCACAAGTTTCATAAAGAACACACATCTCAAATTTAGAAATACTGTATATACTCGAGTATAAGCCGACCCGAATATAAGCCGAGGCACCTAATTTTACCACCAAAAACTGGGAAAACGCATTGACTCGAGTATAAGCCTAGGGTGAGAAATGCGCAGCTACTGTAAGTGGAAAAGAGGGCCAACAATGCCCATTTGCAGCCTCACTGTGCCCATTTGCAGCCATAGGTCCCCCAAACTTGGTAGTTAAGGGTTCCTAGATGCTCCCTAGCTGCAGCCAAAATTTGGGGTCTCCTGGACCCAAAGGGTCCCGAAATGACATTGCTGCAGATGGACACAGTTGACCGACTTTGGGGCCCTGTATCTCGGGGCCACTTGGTGCTAGAATCCCCAAATAGGATATGTTGTAATGTTGGTTCCACTGGGTTTGCACACCAAATTTGGGGTTCCTAGCACCAAGTGGCCCTGAGATACTAGGCCCCCAAAGTCGGGTCTGAAAATGTAATTTTTTGATGCAGAAAAGTGCTTGACTCAAGTATAAGCCGAGGGGGGCTTTGTAAACAGCCAGCTTGTATTCTGGGGGACACACAGGGTGTTTAGAGCTCGAATTAATTTTTTTGTCGTTTTTCCACCTAACTTTTATGTAACAATGTTATGCAAATAGGTACCAATCAGATAATTTATTATAGTCCTATCAATGAAAAGAATTGTCTAATTGGTTTCTATTTATTACTGCACATTGCTGCTTAAAGGCCATTCCAAAATATACACTGTGGGCTTGAAATAAGTACTATTGGCATTGGAAGTCATGGAGTCATCATTAGTCATCATCTAACTTCCATGTTGCCACTGCAGGCCGGAAAATAAGTAAAGATCTGCTTGCTATAGGAAACGTGGATCCATTTGGATTCTTCTAGTTTCTGAGTACTTGCAGAACGCTGGTTATGTAATGATAGTTTCCTATAAACTGCACCCTGTAGATCATAAAAGAAAGTGAAACTTGAATTTAGTATAACTGTGCTGAGCCAGGATCAGGCGATTAAAAGTTTGTTCTCTTAAACTTCCAGACACAGCGAAGGATCCACATTGTGGGACAAGTGTTGGGCTTACTGGGTGTCACCGGATAACAGGTAGGAGTGCTGCTAATGATAATTTAGAACAAAAAACATTGCATAGGATTCAGATGCTTTATACCTGTAATTTCATGATAACTTAAACTATACAGTATATTGTTATGTGAATTTTACCTTGTAAAATGCAATAAAACTTCTTATTAAAAAAAGTAAGCTTTTCACAATTATAAGACAGGAAAAAAAATTTGTACATATTTTCACTGCCACAGTTGACAGCATTTTACAATAGTATCCAAGGACACCTTTCCACTGTAATGCCCTGTACACACGGTCAGTATTTCCAACGGAAAATGTGCGATCGAATCACGTTGTCGGAAAATCTAAACGTGTGTGGGCTCCATCTGACTTTTTCCGTCGGAATTTCCGACACACAAAATTTGAGAGCTAAAATTTTCCGACTTCAAAATCTGATCGTTTAAATTCTGATCATGTGTAGACAATCCCGACGGAGAAAGTGCCGCGCATGCTCAGAATAAATTTACGAGACGAAACCTATTGGCTACTGGCCTCTTTATAGTCCCTCGTTCTGAACGATCGGATTCTCCGACAACTTTGTGCGACCGTGTGTATGCAAGACAAGTTTGGGCCAAAATCCATCAGAAAAAGGGCATTAGACGAGAGGGGAGTTCCCTTCTTAGACTTAAACCCAAAAAAGATGTCCCCATTGGAAGATTTCCTTCTGCTGCTTGTTCTGGGGACAACTCTAAAATTTAGAATTTCCCCTTTTGGTGATTATGGTCACCGGCATAAATAAAGACGTTACTCTCCCTAATGGGGACACAGGCAGCAATAAAACATTGAAAGAGGGGCAAACCCTTCCTCAATCTACCCAAAACTAAGAAAAGGTTTTGTCTAGAGATAAACTTTCACTTCTTTGTGCTCTCTCACTTCCTTGTGCTCTCTCACTTCCTTGTGCTCTCTCACTTCTTTGTGCTCTCTCACTTCCTTGTGCTCTCTCACTTCCTTGTGCTCTCTCACTTCTTTGTTCTCTCTCACTTCCTTGTGCTCTCTCATTTCTTTGTGCTCTCCCAATTCCTTGTGCTCTCTCACTTCCTTGTGCTCTCTCACTTCCTTGTGCTCTCTCACTTCCTTGTGCTCTCTCACTTCTTTGTGCTCTCTCACTTCTTTGTGCTCTCTCACTTCCTTGTGCTCTCTCACTTCCTTGTGCTCTCTCATTTCTTTGTGCTCTCTCACTTCCTTGTGCTCTCTCACTTCCTTGTGCTCTCTCACTTCCTTGTGCTCTCTCACTTCTTTGTGCTCTCTCATTTATTTGTGCTCTCTCACTTCCTTGTGCTCTCTCATTTATTTGTGCTCTCTCACTTCCTTGTGCTCTCTCACTTCTTTGTGCTCTCTCACTTCTTTGCTCTCTCACTTCTTTGTGCTCTCTCATTTATTTGTGCTCTCTCACTTCCTTGTGCTCTCTCACTTCCTTGTGCTCTCTCACTTCTTTGTGCTCTCTCACTTCCTTGTGCTCTCTCACTTCCTTGTGCTCTCTCACTTCTTTGTGCTCTCTCTCTCTCTCACTTCCTTGTGCTCTCTCACTTCTTTGTGCTCTCTCTCTCACTTCTTTGTGCTCTCTCACTTCTTTGTGCTCTCTCACTTCTTTGTGCTCTCTCACTTCCTTGTGCTCTCTCACTTCCTTGTGCTCTCTCACTTCCTTGTGCTCTCTCTCTCTCTCACTTCCTTGTGCTCTCTCACTTCTTTGTGCTCTCTCACTTCTTTGTGCTCTCTCACTTCCTTGTGCTCTCTCACTTCCTTGTGCTCTCTCACTTCTTTGTGCTCTCTCACTTCTTTGTGCTCTCTCTCTCTCACTTCCTTGTGCTCTCTCACTTCCTTGTGCTCTCTCACTTCTTTGTGCTCTCTCACTTCTTTGTGCTCTCTCACTTCTTTGTGCTCTCTCACTTCCTTGTGCTCTCTCACTTCTTTGTGCTCTCTCACTTCCTTGTGCTCTCTCACTTCTTTGTGCTCTCTCACTTCCTTGTGCTCTCTCACTTCTTTGTGCTCTCTCACTTCTTTGTGCTCTCTCACTTCCTTGTGCTCTCTCACTTCCTTGTGCTCTCTCACTTCCTTGTGCTCTCTCACTTCCTTGTGCTCTCTCACTTCTTTGTGCTCTCTCTCTCTCTCTCACTTCCTTGTGCTCTCTCACTTCCTTGTGCTCTCTCACTTCTTTGTGCTCTCTCACTTCTTTGTGCTCTCTCCCTTCCTTGTGCTCTCTCACTTCCTTGTGCTCTCTCACTTCCTTGTGCTCTCTCACTTCTTTGTGCTCTCTCACTTCTTTGTGCTCTCTCACTTCTTTGTGCTCTCTCTCTCTCTCACTTCCTTGTGCTCTCTCACTTCCTTGTGCTCTCTCACTTCTTTGTGCTCTCTCACTTCTTTGTGCTCTCTCACTTCTTTGTGCTCTCTCACTTCCTTGTGCTCTCTCACTTCTTTGTGCTCTCTCCCTTCCTTGTGCTCTCTCACTTCCTTGTGCTCTCTCACTTCCTTGTGCTCTCTCACTTCTTTGTGCTCTCTCACTTCTTTGTGCTCTCTCACTTCTTTGTGCTCTCTCTCTCTCACTTCCTTGTGCTCTCTCACTTCCTTGTGCTCTCTCACTTCTTTGTGCTCTCTCACTTCTTTGTGCTCTCTCACTTCCTTGTGCTCTCTCACTTCTTTGTGCTCTCTCCCTTCCTTGTGCTCTCTCACTTCCTTGTGCTCTCTCACTTCCTTGTGCTCTCTCACTT
This sequence comes from Lithobates sylvaticus, assembly GCA_028564925.1. NCBI lineage: Eukaryota > Metazoa > Chordata > Amphibia > Anura > Ranidae > Lithobates > Lithobates sylvaticus. The sequence continues at coordinate 21,355,173 of CM053037.1, forward strand.
CTTTGTGCTCTCTCACTTCTTTGTGCTCTCTCATTTATTTGTGCTCTCTCACTTCCTTGTGCTCTCTCACTTCTTTGTGCTCTCTCCCTTCCTTGTGCTCTCTCACTTCTTTGTGCTCTCTCATTTATTTGTGCTCTCTCACTTCCTTGTGCTCTCTCACTTCTTTGTGCTCTCTCCCTTCCTTGTGCTCTCTCACTTCTTTGTGCTCTCTCCCTTCCTTGTGCTCTCTCACTTCTTTGTGCTCTCTCCCTTCCTTGTGCTCTCTCACTTCCTTGTGCTCTCTCACTTCCTTGTGCTCTCTCACTTCTTTGTGCTCTCTCACTTCTTTGTGCTCTCTCACTTCTTTGTGCTCTCTCATTTATTTGTGCTCTCTCACTTCCTTGTGCTCTCTCACTTCTTTGTGCTCTCTCCCTTCCTTGTGCTCTCTCACTTCCTTGTGCTCTCTCACTTCCTTGTGCTCTCTCACTTCTTTGTGCTCTCTCACTTCTTTGTGCTCTCTCACTTCCTTGTGCTCTCTCACTTCCTTGTGCTCTCTCACTTCTTTGTGCTCTCTCACTTCTTTGTGCTCTCTCATTTATTTGTGCTCTCTCACTTCCTTGTGCTCTCTCACTTCTTTGTGCTCTCTCACTTCCTTGTGCTCTCTCACTTCCTTGTGCTCTCTCACTTCTTTGTGCTCTCTCACTTCTTTGTGCTCTCTCACTTCTTTGTGCTCTCTCACTTCCTTGTGCTCTCTCACTTCCTTGTGCTCTCTCACTTCTTTGTGCTCTCTCACTTCTTTGTGCTCTCTCATTTATTTGTGCTCTCTCACTTCCTTGTGCTCTCTCACTTCTTTGTGCTCTCTCACTTCCTTGTGCTCTCTCACTTCCTTGTGCTCTCTCACTTCTTTGTGCTCTCTCACTTCTTTGTGCTCTCTCACTTCTTTGTGCTCTCTCACTTCTTTGTGCTCTTTTCAATTTATCGTTCGGCAGAAAATTTCCAAACTTGTCCTTCGTTTTTTTTTTTTTTCAGCTCCCAACGTTTATCGATTTATTTATTTTTATTTTTTTGCCCATTAACTGGACGAAAAACGAACGAACTATCCAAACGAACGAATTTCGTCCAATTTTTGAGTATAGTGTATGGTCAGCATTACACAAGTCCGTGCACTCTTCCCATGTGACAGCAAGCCAGCATGGTGATTGGCTGCTCAGGCATTACATTTTGAGACGGCTGGGGGTGGGGGATTTCACATGTTCCCCCCCCCCCATATCTAGAAGTGCAGAAGTAATATATATTAGATCAAGGAGTGTAGATCAAGGACGTTAATTTTGTTTGGGTACAACGTTGCACAACCGCGCAATTGACGGTTAAAGCGACGCAGTGCCGAATCGCAAAAAGTGCTCTGGTCAGGAAGGGGGGGGGAAGTCATTTCCAGGGCCGAAGTGGTTAAATACATCTTAATAACATTTCCACAACTGTGCAAAAACACTTTTTTTTATGTGGGAACATTTTTTAAAAACTAAAATAAAAATGTGGTATTGCTTAGATTTTAAATGTTGGTGTTGAATATTCACATAACAGAAGTATCCCTGTGTTTTATTTTGTAAGACATTTAGTGCACATTCTATCACATGGAGGCATTAGGAGCCGTGCTTTGTCTTTTCTTACCCCAACCAATGACGGCCATGGAGTGCTGAGCAGGAACGGCTTCTAATTTTGCTATTTCAATCTCTTACAGTCTCTGATTATTCTGGGATATTGGCAGCATGTCTAGCTGGGGTTTTTCCTGGGGTTATGATGAACCAGACTGGGACTCAGAATACGACTCTACCTGGGAAGATGATGAAGACCATAACCTTCTAAAGCAGTCAAATCCTAAAAAAAAATTTCGCCAGGTAAGAACCTCAAAAACCAGGGTCCTGAAAACGTTTGTTGTTCCAAAATCAGTTACCGTTTTATCTCTTATAGTCAGGGCCATCTTAAGAGCATTATAGGCCCCCGGGCAATACAGTGCACTGGGGCCCTGTCTACACAATCATGCATGAGAATAAAAATGCAAATTATCAATAAGGCTATATTTATTGGTACTTCCAACAAAATCAGTGTTTAAACATTAACACAACGTTTGGACGATATAACACGAGTTTGATGGGCACAGTGGCAGCGTTTGAGGGGCACAGACAGTGGCTTTGTTTGATGGGCACAGTGGCAGCTTTTGAGGGGCACAGACAGTGGCTGTGTTTGATGGGCACAGTGGCAGCTTTTGAGGGGCACAGTGGCTGTGTTTGATGGGCACAGTGGCAGCTTTTGAAGGGCACAGACAGTGGCTGTGTTTGATGGGCACAGTGGCAGCTTTTGAAGGGCACAGACAGTGGCTGTGTTTGGGCGATTCTAGCAAGTAAGCAACCAGTGCAGTCAGTCAACTTAAGCAGCAGATTGCAGCCCTGAGGATCGGCCCTGGATGGGGCCCTCCAGGCAAGTAGGGCCCCAGGGCAACTGCCCAGCGTGCCCAGTGGAAAAAACAGCCCTGCTTATAGTACCGTACAGAACAGGGAATAAAAAAGAGAAGTAGATAGGTTGCAATACACAACACTGTTGCTTTTCTTTTTATAGAGTTGCATAACTCTTGCTAAAAGATGTATGTATATAATGTCTGTAATGTCATGAGCCATATCATTTCATTTTATTAAAAATTACCTTTCTTTTTCATTCTCCAGTCATGTGTGGTTTCCTAAAAGGGGGGAAAAGAAGGGAGGCACACCTAAGTGTAGTATTAGAATAGTGGTGAAAAGAAACTCTGGACAGCCGCACACCGGGAAAAACTTAAAATCCTGTGCTATTTATTTTCAAAAAAGATCACATCAAAATAAAACAATCCACAGCATTATAGCTATGAATAAGCACTAATTTTGGTGCGAAACGCGTCAGTTTTTCTGTGCACCCCTCATTGCCGTGGATTGTTTTATTTCGATGTGATCTTTTTTTCAAATAAATAGCACAGGATTTTAAGTTTTTCCCGGTGTGCTGCTGTCCAGAGTTTCTTTTCACCACTGCTTATTGTGATTGTGTTAGCCAGCACCTGGGGCTCCTTAATCTGGGAAGACAAGCATTCTCCTTGAAGAGCCGTCCTGAAGCGGTGGTTCCTGTTTTCTCTGTAGTATTAGAATAGCATGTTTTAATTTAACCGCTTCAGCCCCAAAAGATTTTACCCCCCTTCCTGACCAACTGAGCACTTTTTGCGATTCGGCACTGCGTCGCTTTAACTGACAATTGCGCGGTCGTGCGGACGTCGCACCCAAACAAAATTGACGTCCTTTTTTCCCACAAATAGAGCTTTCTTTTGGTGGTATTTGATCACCTCTGCGTTTTTTTTATTTTTTGCGCTATAAACAAAAAAAGAGCGACAATTTTGAGAAAAACAATATTTTTTTACTTTTTGCTATAATAAATATCCCCCAAAAATATATATATATATATATAAAAAAAAAAATTTCCTCAGTTTAGGCCAATGTGTATTCTTCATATTTTTGGTAAAGAAAATCGCAATAAGCGTATATTGATTGGTTTTCGCAAAAGTTATAGCGTCTACAAAATAGGGGCTAGTTTTATGTCTTTTTATTTTTACTAGTAATGGCGGCAATCTTGGATTTTTTTTTTTTTTTTTTTTTATCGGGACTGCGATATGCACACATTTTTTTGGACCATTGCCATTTATACAGCGATCAGTGCTATAAAAATGCATTGATTACTGTAAAAATGTCACTGACAGGGAATGGGTTAACACTAGGGGGCGATCAAGGGGTTAATTGTGTTCCCTGGGAGGTGATTCTAACTGAAGGGGGAGAGGACTGTGTAGGGGAGATGACAGATTCATACTCTGTATGAACAGACGATCTGTCTCTTCTCCCCTCAGAGAAAAGGAAACTGTGTTTACACACACAGATCCCGGTTCTTCGTGTGTCAGCCGCGATCGCGGGAGTCTGGCGGGGGCGAGCAGCGGGGCGGGCGCCCCTAGTGGCCACAGGGCGAAGCGACGTAACATAACGTCGCTTGGCTCAGCCGTGCCATTCTGCCGCAGGACGGCTGGTCGGCAAGTGGTTAATGCGCAGTGCAGTGGTCAGTGCACATGTCTACTATTCAACAAGCATCTGAAAATCTCTACCTATGAGGAGAGGGGGTGTGTGCCTTTCCTCCAATCAGCTGTCTTGGATGTATGCCCAGACTTCACACTCCATGTTAAACAGGAAGAGAAAATCTCTAAACAGTATATAAAGCTGAAGACAGCAGATATACATGTAAAACTTATGTAGGGAGATTTGTTTCATCTCTGTGTATCATCTGAGGCTGTTCACTTCACTGGGTGGGTATATGTGAGGGTTCACATCCACTTTAACTTCTACAACACCAGCCAGTAATTCCCAAAATAAAGTTAACAGACAATATATATGCTTGAATGCTTCTATAGATAGATAGACATTTGAATAGAAGTATGATTTGTTGATTTTGTTTGATTTTCTGTTTCAGCATTCTCAGGGAAGCAGAGCAGCTAAGGACTTACAGCGATACAGACATGGCTACCCGGTAAGTCCTTCTTCCAAGGTCCACAAACGCACAAATTATGGACTTGTTTGTTCTTTAAGGACTATTAAATCTGATCTCCAGAATTTGTTAAAAAAAATAAAAATCTGATCTCCAGGCGTATATAAAAGACACTAATTTATACAGCTCTGTATTCATGAATACATCATTAAATTGTATGCTTTTTATTGAAACTAAAGTATGTACCAGGATTTGGCTTGCTAGCCTCTTGTAATTCATGTACAACAGGGCTTTAACCACCATGTAAAGCCCATGTTTCCTGAACCTTTAAATAATTTGTTTGGGCCAGCTTGGCCCAAATGAACTATTTAAAGAGACAGGAAACCCAGACTTCAGCTTTAAGGCCCCTTTCACACTGGGGCGGGAGCCGTGGTGACGGTAAAGCAGCGCTATATTTAGCGCTGCTTTACCGTCGTTTTAGCCGCGGTATTCGGCCACTCGCGGTGCGGTTTAACCCCCCGCGAGCGGCCGAAAAAGGGTTAAAGACCCCCCGCAGAGCGCCGCCGTAGCCGCGCTTTGCGGCGGTATTACCGCGGTTTCCCATTCAAATCAATGGGAAGGAGTGGTATAGGAGCGGTGAATACACAGCTCCTATACCGCTCCAAAGATGCTGCTAGCAGGACTTTTTTTTGCCGTCCTGCTAGCGCACCGCTCCAGTGTGAAAGCCCGCCGGCTTTCACACTAGAGTGAATGGGGCCGGATTTTTTCAGGCGGTGAGCAGGCGCTATTTTTAGTGAAAAAACGCCCCAGTGTAAAGGGGCCTAAATAGAAAAACACATTTAAATTTGAGAAAGGGCAGGGATGCTGTTTCTAAAACTGTTGTTCATTCAAAAGATTGTGCAGATTAACTTGTTTTTGATCAATCGGGGGAATGAATCAATTTAAAATTGATTTAGTGGCATTGCCTCCCACTATCTGACCTAAAGGGGTTGTAACGGTTCAGTTTTAAAAACAAAAACAAAACAAACATGTCATACTTGCCACCGCTGTGCTCCCGGCTCCTCCTTCTTCTTGAGTGTCCCGCCGGAGAAGCGCGGTTAAGGAGATATTTTAGAAAAAAAGGGCACCACTGTCTACGGCGCATGAGACAACGGCGCAGGCACACTGGGGGCGCCGCAAGTGAAGGCAAACATGCCGTCACCTACGGCTCCCGCGCGCATGCGCCGGAGTGACGTCGTCGCTGCTCCGGCCACTCGCAGCGCCGGAGCAGCGATACCCGGAAGGAAGATGGACGCTTCGTGCAACAGGGGACATCGGTGACATTGCTGGCTCCTGTGTCAGGTAAGTGACACATAATGCGATGCATAGTAGCCCATTATGCTTTACCTTTGCAGGTAAACGAAGAGGAAGTAAACCCATAATTCCTCTTTAATAAGGCTTCCAAAAAGGGTTAAAACTCTAGACCAGAGAGGATTCACCATCATGTATGTGATATTTGTAATTCAGCATATAAATCACAGAATTTTTTCTTGTGTAAGTAAACTTATGATTGAGTTTTACTTATTTATCCCATTGGGAGCACATTGAACTAAAATACTAATGCGGTGTACACGCGGTCGGAATTTCCGATGGAAACAGTCCGATGGGAGCTTTTCATCGGATTTTCCGACCGTGTGTATGCCCATCGGTCTTTTTCTGTCGGAATTTCAGACGGACTTTGAATTGAGAACCTGTTCTCAATTTTTCCGACGGAAAACCTTTCTATCGGATTTTCCGATCGTGTGTATGAAATTCCGACACGCAAAATTCCGACGCAAGCTCGGAAACAATTTGACGCATGCTCGGAAGCATTAAACTTCCCTTTTATAGTGCTGTCGAACGTGTTTTATGCCGTGGTGTTATTGACCATCGGAATTTGGTGTGATCGTGTGGAGGCAACACAGCTTGAGCGGAATTCCGTCGGAAAAAACGTCAGAGTTTTTTCCGACGAGAATTCCGATCGTGTGTACGCGGCATTAGGCTTATATCGAGGTCCTGATCAAATACAGTGCAAGTATCAAACTTTTAGATGTTCTTTTGTGCTCTTGTCTACATTCTGTCACTCTGAAATTGACGCTTCGCGATGAATTCAGCCATGATGAGTGGATATGGACTGGTTTTAACCATTCGTGCTTCTTGTTCTGTATTTTTATCAAAGATCCAGGATATGAACGGCTGCGTGAATCTACTGAAATACCTGATTTACAGCTTTCCTGCTTAACCACTTTTTGCTTTACACCAGGAAATAGCCTGTGGATAATTCTAACCTTTACTCAAAGTTTCAACTTTAGTCAAAGTGGGTTAAAGTAGATAACATATACTTCAGGGCTATAAAGATTACACATTTGCAGAAGTTTGTTCTGGTCTCATGGTGGATATACAAGGGAATAAGTCAGGCAGTTTGAAACAGCAGAATAGCTGCGGAATTTAAGTGAAATGTATGAATTCCTAAAGCCCAATACTGGGAAATGTAAAAATGATCCCCAGTAGGTATGGGCCTGCACTGTAAGGGCTAAGTGCTGGTGTAGTCTAGGGAAGAATAGAAGAACTTTTACTTACCTGATCCTCCATTTCCCTGTGCTCCGGCGGTGTACTGTTCCTCAATGTTCTTATGTTCAATGAAGGGCCCTGCATTGGTCTTGATAACATCCTAATCCAGGGGTCTCCAAACTTTCAAAACAAAGGGCCAGTTTACTGCCCTTCAAACTAAAGGGGGGCCTGTTTGGGGGCCAGTGGAAGTAGAAAATGCCCTGTCATCGTCCACTGCCCTACTGACACCATCCATTGCTCTACTGACACTGTCAGTATACAGTATATAGACATGCGCACACACACATGTCTACACATCGTTTGTTTAAATATCGGCTCCGATATCAGTGGCAGCATTTACAATTGGCACTCTAGGTATATCAACATTTGCACACATTTTTCCATGTGTACAGCGTGGAATTTTGTCAAAATGTAACCAGACCTTGGAAGCCGGTTTTTCTTGTTTTGGTTTACTCAGTAAAATGCTACATACCAAAAGAGACCTGTGAATGGCCATAGACTACAATACTGTGGCCTGTGGCATTCAGATCCATATACAGTACATTACAGAAATAGAACGCAGTATATTGTATTCTTGTGTGCATGAGTCCTAATTATTTGAAATCTGTCAGCTGATGAGCAGTATGGAGGGGTATGTAGTTGGGCTCCCATGATGGTGAGAGAGCAGAGGCTGGGCGTCAGCAGTGAGTTGATGATCACCAATAGCCCAAGGAGCTCTCGGGGGGGGGGGGGGGGGGGGTTGTAGTATATTTGTTGAGTTGTAAGTAAGATTGTGGGTAAATCTTGGAAGTAAATCTGTTTAATGAATATATTTTTTTCCCCAATAGGAGCCAATGCTCAACCTGAAGTTCTACCGAAACGAGATACCCTTTGAACCTCATGGTCAGTGAAGAAAACACTTTAAATTGTCAAATTTTTTTGAACCCGTCTCTCAAAACAGATACGGACCAAAGATGACTTCTTACTTCTGGGCAGTGTTATGTTCTTCATAGTCCTATAGTCCTCTGCAATGGCCACACATATGCCAGGCTTCATCATACAGAATAATGGCCTTTCCTGTCTTCAGCTTGTGTTGTGTTCCCAGGCAGCTATTATATTTGAAGCGTTTTCCCATACAGCCGTTATTATTATGGTCAAATAATCCAACCCATACCCATACAGCCATTATTATTATCGCCAAGTATAACCCATACCCATACAGCCATTATTATCATAGCCAAGTCCAACCCATATGGCCATGTCCAACCCATACCTATACAGTCATTATTTTTATGGCCAAGTCCAAGCCATACCCATACAGCCATTATTATGGCCAAGTATAACCCATACCCATACAACCATTATTATCGTAGCCAAGTCCAACCCATATGGCCATTATTATGTTCGTGTCCAACCCATACCTATACAGTCATTATTTTTATGGCCAAGTCCAACCCATACAGTCATTATTATTATGCTCAAGTCCAACCCATATGGCCATTATTATTATTATTATTATTATTATGGCCAAGTCCAACCTATATCCATACAGCCATTATAGTTATGACAAAGTCCAATTCTGCACAGTAAACACTGTGCAGGAAATTCCTTGGTCTGCATTGCTACTGGAGAAATTTTGTGGAAATTGTTGGGGAGGGAGGTTGGGTAGACTATAGGATTTTTCTATTGATGTTCACATTGCTGAAATAAAGTTTCAATATTTGGCCTACCAGTGCTGTGCTTTAGGCTTAGGACCAGTCATATTTAAATGTTAGCTCAGCACTGTCTCCGTGTTTGCAAAAACATGGGACTATGGGAACCAGTGCTGGGACAAGGTCATCAAGAGCCCAGGGCGAACATGCAAAATTCCCCCCCCCCATTCCCCCCAGCTCAAACCCCCCAGCACAAATCCCCCCCACCCCCCCCAAAAAAAACATTCCCCTCTAAGTACAAATCCTCTACCCCCCAAAATCCCCCCCCCCTTCTCCTAGCACAAATACCCAAACTCATCACTCATCCCTACTGGCATTAATCTCCACCCAAAATAAAATTCTTAACAATGATCTTAATTCCCCTTCCCACCATATTACCTTTTCTAGCACAAATCCCCTTCACCCATCTCCCCTCCCAACTCAAATCCCCCCAAATCACTACTCCCAGCACACCTCCTAAAATTTCCCCTCCTAGAACAATTCTTAACCTCTGCCACCCTCAAATTCCCCCTACCCAAAACAAATCTCCTCGTGGTGCCCCCCCCTCACATAATACCACAGTGCCCAGGGCAGCCGCCCCTCCTGCCCACCCCTTGTCCCGGCCCTGATAGGAACGTATTGGGTAGCAGTAGCCATGATGGTTCAACCGCTTTACCTTCCTAGTGACAAAATCACTGTCTATAACAACAAGGACCACAATATTGAAAACAATAGGTACATGTACACCACTGGAGTCACTGGGTATGGTTATAGAATGCCATTCCAAACACCCAGAAAAGAAAAAAAAAAAACACCATTCTTGCAATCTATAGTCATAGTGCATCTTTTGTTTTATAAGGACTTCAACACATAGTTAGATATACTGTATAAAAAAATATATTTATTACAACAATTTTAAAAAACACATATAAATAACAACAAATTGTGCCACAGGAAGACACCTGATTTCTCTCTTTAGACTGGACAATAAGGTAGTGATGGCAAAAGGCATCACATGACTCATATGGTTCTTCTCAACATGTTTCGCAAAGAAGATTCCACTTCTTCAGGAGTTCTTAAAGAGCAAGCATAAATAATTTTTATTTCTACAAAAAAGAAAATAATTATAACGGCATGGTAAAAAAAAGGGCAATATATACCTGATTACAAGGGCTGTATAGAGCCTTACCCACGATGTGGCAACATGTGCAGCGCCACAGTTGGCGTCTGTCCTGGCGATTATGGGAGCACTATAACAAGGGACATGTGGTCCCAGTCTGGTGAATCAAAAATACATCATCATGTAGAGAACTGGGAAAGAAGATGGTCTAAAGATATGGAAATATTTGTGTTGGCTAACACTGTATTTTTATATATCTACCTTTTTTGTGTTGAAGTCCTTATACAGTACCATTAGTATAAGTCCACGATAGCCTCAAAAAATGGTTTCTCTGTAAATGAATATAGGATGTAGGTACTCTTAACAAACAAATACTACTCTATACATCTTGTGTTTTAGTTGAAGATGAAGATTGGTGACAATAATTTGTATATCATTTTGTGCATATTTCTGATCCACTGTACCACAGAAAGGTCTATATGCGTACAGGGTTGATCAACCTTGCACTCATCAGTGTTTGGCGACTATAGTAGCCACAAAAAGTGTTTTTCATTTGGGTGTTTGGTAAATTCTTTACCCACTTCCCCTACACAAAGGTCATTGTTAAAGTATAACTAAAGACAAAATATTATAATTTTTTTTTTTTTTAGTTTTGGATAGAGTGGAGAGGGATTATAACCCCTGTATGTTTTTATTGCTGTCTGTGCCCCCTGTTAAGGAGATTCTCCCTGTTTAGTTGTCCTGTATACTGCTCTTACCTAGAGCAGTGGTCTCCAAACTATGGTCCATGGGCCGGATGATGCGGCCCTTTGCCTGCCTTTATCTAGCCCTTGGGGCACTTTTTTTCCACTGATGCAAGACACTATTCCTCCCACTGACACCAACAATGGGGTACTGACATTAACAACAAGGCACTATTCCTCTCACTGACACCAATGATCGGGCACTCTTTCTTCCACTGACCCCAACGATCGGGCACTCTTCCTTCCACTGACCCCAACGATCGGGCACTCTTCCTTCCACTGACCCCAACGATGGGGCACTCTTCCGTCCACTGACCCCAAAGATGGGGCACTCTTCCTCCCACTGACACCAACGATGAGGCACTCTTCCTTCCACTGACACCAATGAGGGGGGGGCTGTTCCTCCCACTGACACCAACAATGAGGCACTGTTCCTCCCACTGACACCAACAATGAGGCACTGTTCCTCCCACTGACACCAACAATGAGGCACTGTTCCTCCCACTGACACCAACAATGAGGCACTGTTTCTCCCACTGACACCAACAATGGGTCACTGTTCCTCCCACTGACACCAACAATGAGGCACTGTTCCTCTCACTGACACCAACAATGGGTCACTGTTCCTCTCACTGACACCAACAATGGGGCAGTATTTCTTCCACTGACACCAACAATAGGTGTCAGTTGGAGAAATTCCTCCCCCCTAATGTCAAAGATGCACTGTTTACTCCCACTGTCACCAAGACAATTTCTACTCCCAATGGCCACAGTCAGGCCCCCCTGAAGTCCAAAGGACAGTAAGCTGGCCCTTTTGTTAAAGTTTGGAGACCCCTGTGCTAGGGTGAAAGTAAAAGAAAATCCCCAAATTTGGGTTGACACCAGAACAATAAGGAGAAATCTTACAATGGGGACACTAGTTCTGGTGACACCGTGGGATTGCCTCACTTTGGAGGGATATCTTCACACTTCCTGTTTTAGCTATGGGACAGGAAGTAAAGTGAAACGCCCCAATGGGACACAGATGGCAAAACAACTGACAAGGGTTATAACCCTCCCTTGTCCAAAATTTTTAATAAAAAAGTTTTGCCTTTATGTACACTTTAAGCTTGTTATACTGTACTTTTGCATAGTGACCTCTTTATTCCATCTTAGACTCTACAGTTGAAGGTATGACCTGTTCTCTTTATCAAATACAGGAGTATTTATAGATGACTTGCACAGCTACTGGAAGTTGGATTACGATGAACTAGAATTAAATCATAGCTATATTCAATGGTAAGTTCACAAAAAGTAAAAAAAAAAATTGTGTTGAATGGGGGCTATGCTCCATCTTTTCTCAAAGCTCCATTTTTTTTTTTTTTTTTTTTTTAAATAAGGTCACCTAAAGGCAAGGGTTATTACCTACCTTTTTTTATGCCGCCAAAATCCCCCAACTTTCTTCACTGTAAGTCCTAAAATCTTCTGTCTCTGACACTCCTGAGAGTGTCACATTCCTGGCCCCCCCTCTGCACGCTGTGGTTGCGTCCACCAGCTGCTACGTCACTACAGGCACAGTTGTGACTTGGCATCCAGTGGAAGAAACCACAGCGCTAAGTGGGGGACAAGACATCTGACACACCTTGAAACCAGCTTAGCTCTGCAACAGAGTAAAGATAGTCAGTGTTCGCAGAGCAACGGGTAATTATTAACCCTCGTCTATGCAGGCTGGCCTTTATATACATTGTAGAAAGAAAAGGAGATTGCCAAGTAATGA